>CAEGAD010013574.1:0-20806 GCA_903067055.1 Poeciliopsis paucimaculata
TGTTTAGTTTTTATCCAAGTACATTTTTTGTTGATAGAGACTGAGAATCCATTTTATTTTTGGTTGTTTTGTTTATCCGTTCCAGTGTTAAGCGTTCTTTTGAAAATAAAGTGTATCTATCTTTGGCATGCATTTTTACATCATTTCCATTAAATCAGTGTAAAAACGTCTTCAAACAATATTATCGTTTATCGCAATAATTTTTGAGACAATTAATCGCTCCGGAAAATTTGGTATTGTGACAGGCCTATTTCTCAACAACTTTTAAACTGATCCATAGGTGGCAGCACACATTATCACCTCCGTAAAAACTGCACTGCTGGATGACATCTATGTTCTTCTTCTGCGCATGGAGTTGCTTTGGGATTGCAAAGTGTTCATACATGAGTCTGATTGCCGTCGCATTTGATTAGTAGTATGAATTACCTTGCAAAAAAAAATAGATTTCAACAAAAATTGTAATTGAGCAACAAGACCTGTTTGTGAATGTAGCTGATGTGTTTATAAAACAAGAGTACTCCCTTTGAGCTTTCGTAGGTGCTGCTAATCATTTCCACTTAATGATGTTGGTCTAGTTCATCAGTGTTTGGGGCATTGTTTACAATCTGTCCAGCATACTGTTATAATGGAAAAGCTCACAAAGAATTGCGTGGACATTGTGATATAGCATATTTTCCTGGATTTGCTCTTTCCCGTTAAGATCTTTATTTATTGATTTTATGGGTTAATAAGGGCATATTGACTTTTGTTTGACTCTGCTCATAGCGTGACCTCTCAAAACTATAAATCTCTCATCCATATATGGTTGCTTTCCCTTTTCTATTCAAGTATATCAGTCAACTTGGGTCGACAGAATAAATTGAGCACAGATGATGCCTTATTTATATTTTCTCTGGATCCTCTCACCCTACATGGTTTTTGCAAGCTGACCAGCTTCAGAGTACAGCTGATATAAATCAAACATAATACTTCATCTGTCCTTCATGAAGACTTCATGTCACAACAGCTTCATGGTCCGACCTCTCCTCATCTCCATCGACATCCTCTGACAGCAGAGAGTGTTAGACGTCTGAGCAGTGGACTCTGTGTGTGTCGGTGTGCGCGTATGTGTGTGTGCTGTTCGCAGCATTGTGTTCCACCCTCATTGTGCTGAGTTTCCAGTAAGTGTCCACGTGCTTCACGAATGCAGTGCAGCCACAGTTCACGCTAGACACCAATCAGCCAAATGCAGCCTCTCTCCCAGCTAACACCAAGTGGAAAGCAGTTCCTCTCGGGTGTTCTTAGATGAGGCACGCAAACAGATGATGCCTGAATTGCACAAACACAATCAACTACACATGGGGAATAATTATGCTTCACCTGAACACAAGAAAATTGAGGTGACAGTTTTGTTTTTATTTCTGTCAAGGCATTAAACTGAAACTTCTGATATTTACACTGAGACTGATTGAAATGGCAACTTTTTCATTGAAAAATCTATTTAGGAGTAGTGTTGTTACGTTCAGATTTTTTCTTTTTGTAGACTTTCTTTTTGTCTTGCTTGGATAATTATTGCCCCTGGTTTTGAATGCAGTGCAACTGTAAGTTTTTTTTATTATCTTTTTGAACAATTGTTATAATTTGTTACCATGGCAACAAGTTTTTGATTTTTCTTTTACAATTGGGAGTATCTAATTAGCATCTCAGAAGCTCAAATAATATCTAAAGTATAATATTATCAATGCGTAAGGATTATATCCCCAACTCCAACATCGTGTGAGATTTGGAGACCAGAGATTTGAAGCAAAAACACATGAGGTGGATTAGTAGAGCTTGCCAACAACTTATGGTGTCATTCAGGGCATGTCGTCTTGGAATATTGTCTCATGTGCCCTGACATTGAGTTACTAAAATGTCATTAATTAAATTAAATTTTAAAAATAATAAATGTCATTAATTAAATTAAATTTTAAAAATAATCACAGCCTTCTTGGCAATTCATCTATCACTGCACCACTGCTGCTCTAAAACTAGAGCGTACTCTTTACCAAATCTGCTTCAGTATAATGCATTGCACCAACTGGTGCAGTTGTCCCTTTAAATAACACTTTATAGTAGTTCAAATAACATTGAAAAATGTTATTTTTCAAACATTTTAACATTTGCTGAAGCTTCCACATTGAAAAAAAATAGCTAAAACTTGCAAATATATCCAGTTCTTTGTTGTTGTCATAATAAATCATAGCTATCTTCATACTACTCTATTTTCCTTGATATACCAATATATAATCAATAATATGATCATTGCCAATACCCTATGGATTGTATCTTGGAAATGTGATTGTACCCCTAGTTACAATCACAAGCTTGAAACTATTTTGTCTGGATTTTGTGTGATAGGCCAGCATACAGCTGGATAAAAGCATTCCCAAAGCATAATGCTGCTACCATCATATTTTAGTGTGGGCATGATGTATTCTGTGGTTTATGGAGGATTTTCCAACAGACAAATAGGCTAACAATTTTGTTTGTGATATCACCTGATTATATCTTCAAATTGCTCTGTCGCCAACATGATTTGAGAGATTTCCAGTTTAGAATGTTGTTTTAAAACCTAGCCCTGCTTTAAACTTCATCCCTGACCTGTCTACTGCACTCCTTGGTTTTCATGATGCTGTTTGTTCACTAATTTTCTCTAACAAACTTCTGGGACCTTCACTGAGCAGCAGCAATTATCCTGGGATTCAATTACATAGACTCTGCTATAATTAGGTGGGATCTAACTCAGAACCCACCAACAAAATACTGTACCCTCAGAACTTCTGAGGGTTCTGAGGGTATTTTGTTGAACTGGATTGTATTTAGGGCAGTAAAGGGGCAAATGCAACCCACATAATTCTTATTTGTTAAACCTTATCTCTTTTTCTATCCACTTTTTTCATTTGTCTATAAAACAAAATCAAACTTTGCATGCGTTCAAGACTGGCTGAAACAAGTTGGGATGAAACAGTTTGTTCAATCCAACTATGGAGGCTGGAATATTTAATGTGAAATATGTATTAAAAGCTAATCAGGCAAGCACTCAGCTTATTTTACTTCACTTTTGAAAATAAAATTAGGATATAACTTGAAATCAGCTTATAAAGATTTGTGCTACAACTTTAATTAGTCCTTTTATTTATCCCCAACGTGTATTTTAAGGCACATGAGTAACACATGTTACTCATGTATTACATGAGTAACATGTAATACATGTTTGCTATTAAACAATTTATCTATTGTTTAATAGCTCAAACAATAGATAAAAAATTCACATATACTTAATAAATATTTGAATATGTTTAAGTGGTAGTGCACATATGCAGTGTGAAGTACTTATGTAGCTTATGTTCAAAAGTGCAACAGGAGTTCATAGTTGGGCTGGGAGGATCAGCTAGTCCTGGGAAGACATTTAACCACCCACTGACCACAAAATTTTAGAATGCTTCCTTGTCAGAGTTAGACTGCTGCACGCAAAGGCGCATTCCTTTGTGGTGATAAATAAGGAAACTTCTTTATCTTGGCTTGGTCTCAGACTGGGTGCAACATCTGATGGCTGGAAATACCCAGCGTGAGTCCACAGCATGATGACCATGCTGCAAATAATCAACAGCATTTTTGATTATTGTTTGCTTCTGCTGGTATGAATAATTATTTTGACCTATTTTCTGCATCTTAAATCTGAATCTTAAAACTACCACAATTGTCAAGTTTTCTATGTGTTCTATTGGGATATAATGTAACATATAGGATTAAGTGAAAACCATAAGAAGTCCCCTAGTAAGTCCAGCAAAAGTGGAAGGAGTTCTGTAGGTGTTCATTCATTCATCATTGTGACAGGTCTTAACTCAGGCCTAAATTTCGATTGTGCATTTTTGAAAACGCTTGAAAATTTATGTTTCCATTCCAGACTTCTTTTATCCAATCTTTAGGTGGACTAACTCATACTCAGCCTTTTCAGGGTATTACATCACAATGAGAAAAATAAAGAATGCCCATTGGTTTTATTCTTTATTTAGATGAGAAGACCAAATCCTGTCATCTTGAATAAGTCGGCTACCTTGTATGGAGATGTTGCTGCTACAACATGGTGCTGATTTCGAGAACACCTGCACAACTGTGCAGCTGAGTCCTAAGCGTCAGCAGAAGCATCAGTGCGGTGCTGATTCTGGCATCCGGACAGGAAGCTGTATTAATGTAATTGACATGTGTAGCAGCAGGAGCAGTGCAGCCTTGCAGCTGGTCTGATCTCTTTAATCCAAGTTCTGGATTGTTGCCTAGCCCGTTTTAGGTCACATTAATGTAGCTGTGCTCCATCAGGCTGCGTTTTATGTGGCTAAATGTGATTTTATGAAAGTGATTTATTTTGATTGTGTATGTTTAGGGGTCTAAAACTTCTTCTGTCCTTTGATAATCTGGATTCTCATACAAGGTTCTATGAAATCTGTGAACTATCAGTTTTATGGTCAGATCCCAGCGGCAATAATTTTGGGCTTTTATGGTAAAGCTTGAAAAACCAATATCCAAGCAAATAGATGTTTTTTCTTGCACTGTGTAAAAATTAGGATACGCTGAATGCATTTGGATTTGCATGCAACCCAAGGACGCTGAAATCTAATCTGCTAAGTCTGCTTGGACTACAAATAGAAACCAGAGAGCCCCTGTTACCGTAAATCGGTTATTCATTTGCAGATTTGTATTTAAAGAGATTAAAGGAGGGTTAACTGAAAACACTGGTGTGCGAGTATAACTCGAGTTGGTGTAGATTCTGTCGTGTGAGCTGTGGGTGTGACATGTTGATTCAGTTCGAGATTTGATACATTTTAAATGACTGGTAATTAACCAATAAAAGGTTGGGTTATAGATAATCTTTAGGTTTTAATATTTTATCTTCTTTTTTTCCAGGTTCATTCATTGTTAGGATGACATTTGTTTAGTTAGTATTATTTTATTTCAAATTCTTTCACATTATTTGAAAGCATCTAAACTTTGTTGTATTTAATTGGGATTTTATGTGAATAACAGCAAGTTGCACATGGAAGGAAAACAGTTTTTTTTCTTTACAAATACAATCTTATAAATGGAGTGGGCAGATGTGGTCAGCCTTCTTGAAGTAATGCTTTATAGAACCACCTTTTACTGCAATTACAACTGGAGTTCTAAAAGCTGTCTGGAGACTGAAATCTTTACCTGTTCTTCCTTGCAAAGTGCTTTAAGCTCCTTCATATTGGATTGAAAGTGTCTTGTAATAATATTTCTAAAGTCTTGCCTCCATTTCTTAATTAGATTTTAGCTTAAGGTTTTGACTGGGCCACTCTAAAGCATTACTAGACTTAAACAATATACATCATTCCATTGATGCTCTGGTTGTATGCTTTGGGTTAAACCAGATAAATTTGGTCTCATTTGACCAAAGAATCTTTTACACATGTGCTGTTTGTCCTCCAAAGGTCTTAACAATTTTCAAATGTGTCTTTCTTTCGTCATTGGCATTCTTCTCGGCATGCACAGCAAGGTACTGTGCTGGTAAGGGTTTTCCCCCCTGAGTACAGTAATCTGTAGACGCATCGTCTCCAGATTAACCATTGACCTCTTGGCTGCTTGTCTAATTTCCTAACTACAATATTGTCACTGTTCAAAATGAAAGTTAAAAGTGCATCACTGTACTCCAAAGAAATACTGCTGTTGAAATTGTTAAATTTATCTTTAAAAATCAGGCATTATATTGATATGTCTTGTAGACTGAGGCTTTGTAGCTGTTATAAATAGCCCAGATGTGCTGAGTGTTCATGACGCTTGCAGCCTTTGAAGAATCAGTGAGTGGAAACAACCAAATGACAAAAGCTTGGCCGAAGAATGGAAGCAAAAGTCTTTCCCCTCTTTTTGTAAGTCCGTCCTCTTCCTCACTTCCTCTGCTTCCCTTCGGCCGTCTCCTCTTTTCCTTCCTGCTGACTGACATTTCGATAATGACTTTGTCTGAGCTGTTCCACAGGCCCTGCCTCCATCTGCATCCTCAGCTCTCCATGCAGGGCCGGCTCCTCACATCTTTATCAGATCAGTAAATGTCGGTAATGTCATCTCAGAGAGGTTAGGGAATTAAAGATCGTCTATTTTCTGGAATCGTCTTCTCTTTTAGCTCGGAGAGAAACTGTCCTGGACACAGGCTTGCTGGTCAGCCTGTTTGAGGACTGGGATTTTGTTAAGAACTGGGTTAAGCTCTACATCCTTTTATATTTGGGAAGGGGTATTACAGTTGTGGCTATGAAGGGCTTAGATTAACTCTGCATATCTAAACAAAGCTTTAAAAGTCTTTACCGTAATACCTTTTTTCTTTGTTGTATTCTTTTTGTTCAGAAATACTGTATTCATGTGCTGCTCAGTTTTAAATATACTCTTCTCTCGTGATATTTGTGCTAGCCGGCTTCTATAATTACCACAGCCCGGAGCGCCTCATGGGGAGCAAATTAACACACACGAGTGGAGGAGCAAAAACCAGAGTCATACAAACTGGATTGGAGTAGCCCTGACCTGGGACGTGTGCGCCTTTAGAACGAGGACAAACAGCAGGGATGTTATTATTCATAGATCACAGCCATAATGCATGCTTATGTATGTGTGAGTAATGGTTGCCTGAGCTCAGATAATTAGTCAATTAAGGTGCTGCACCATGTGGCAAGAAAAACTGCAGCATGAGCAGATAAGTATTTATTTATTATTCATAAAATGTTATTAGACACGTTTTATTTTGATTCCACAGACTGTCTGTATGAAACGTGTTTTTATAGCGGTCACCTTCATGTTTTCGACTTTTGATCTAAGAAATCCTAAAGCCCACATGGAGCTTGTTATAGTCTAATTTCTATCAAAAAATCTAAAAGCTTAATTTTAAGTGTTTCATACACTGGTTCATCTCCACATAAAAGAACAAATTTGCCTGCTTCTTAAATTACAGATAAGAGCGTGGCAAATTTTTGTTATGTATTTTTGTAGCAGCATCCCAGTTCTGACTACTGTCTTCCACTGTAAACTTGGCCAGTCATGTTGCTGTATGTGCACTAAAGCCGTGGTTGTCAGGACTATTTAGGGGTAAGCATGGGCAAGTACTGGTATCAATGCAAAATTGAACTATTATTATTGGTATTCTCAGAATAAATAGGTTTCTATAATGTTATTCTTTCAATAAATGTTTAAGTTATATTTCTAGGGGAGCAGTTACCCTTCAAACAGATAGACTGTGATAAATTTTGTACAGATCAAAAGTAGTATTTTTTTTTCTCACATTTACTGTATAAACATCGTGGAAGCTTTACTGAGATGTTATCCCTATTTAATTCATAACGATAATATTATAATTTTCCATCTTTTATGTTTAATGAGATGCTAGGTAGAGTGCAGGAGTTTCTCAGTTCAGCAATGCCTCTTTGCCATATGTCGCTGCACACTGTCAGCTGGCTGAAAAACACTGGTACACCTTTTCTTTCCCTTAACAAAGACACATTTGGTTGTTTGAAATAATTTTCTCCATTAACTATTTAAATCATATTACAATGGACCCCGTTTGGGGCAGCTAGCCACAAATAGCATAAATCTGCGAATATTTGAGACCCCCTTTAGAAATGCGTAGAACTGTCTATTTTAATATCTTTCTCATTAAATATATCTGCGTATACATCAATGTGCAAAGTTGAAACCGGCCTTGTACTACTGAAGAAGCAAAATCTTAGGTATCTCTACCGCTCTTGAGAGTACAACCAATCATCATCAACTGCTGTAACATATTAGTTTTTATCTCATCGTCCTTCATCCTGTCTTTTTGCCAACACTGCATATGTGCCAGTTTCTAGCATCAAACAAAAAACAAGCAATGAGCCTGTGATAGTTGTTGAGGCTGTTTATCTTGTCTTCCTGTCTTTCTTTAATGGGCTCATTGGTGCTGTTTGTTTGTTCAGACTGACAGTGGGAGCCGCTAGTCTCTGCTATGATAAGTTAGTGTGTTGAAAGCTGATAGGTTTGGAAAACTCGGAGTGGACACTTATGTCTTTTATTTCTTTCCTGTGTAGCTGTTCCAAGGTTACCTTCACAAATAGAGAGTGGTTTTAAGCACGGATAGACTGGTCCTCGGTATTCCACTTTATTTCTAGTGATGTTAACGTTTCTGAAGACTAACGGATTTTCTTCAGGTTATAAAAGCAGAATAGAATGTTCTTATGTGCAGCACATGAAACTGGTGCGCATGTCCTGGTGACCTCGGCTCTTACTGTACTCTGTATCTCTGCCCCGGAGTCCTCTCTTGTCTTTGTGCATTTGTGTTTATTGCTTTGTGCTTCCTCAGTCCCACTAATACAATGTCACGATGACCGCGACTCCAAGGTGAAAGGGGTACATATGTTTACATTCCCCACACTTTTCTCGTTCTCTTATTTATTTAAAGGAAGAGGACTGAACAGCTTTGCTCAGCTTTATGAGTCTGCACACAGTTTGCTAAATCATGCTCAGGATGGGCGTGCTGTGCTGGCGTAGGGGATAGTGCGACCCACGTTTGGAGGCCTTGAGTCCTCGTCGCTGCCGTTGCGAGTTTGATTCCCGGACCAGACGATATTTGCCGCATGTCTTCCCCCCCTCTCATTGCCCCCTTTCCTGTCAGCCTACTTTCATATAAGGGACACTAGAGCCCACAAAAAAAACCCTGGAGGGGAAAAAAATAAAAAAATAAATCACACTCAGAATTACCAGGTGCATGCATTTCAGAGGAAGGGCAGTTGAAACACGCTTTGTGCCTGCTGCTCCTCATCTGTTTACTCCTAAACATAAAGAGGAAATGAGGATGTAGATTGTTGTAGTGCTGCTGGGTGAATCCTGCAGGGCGTGTGGAGCAGTTATTATGTAATTTCCCCTCATTGCAGATTGGTCAGTGGATGAGATGTTGGTGGGCTTAGCACCGCAATCTCTCAAGTATTATCTGTCTCCCAACGTCAGCAGTTGTTGTGGGCAGAACTTGCTTTGTTTATGTAAAACCAAACAATCACCTGGGTTTGCGTGCAAAATCATTCACATTGTAGCCAATGAGGTTTGCTCATGACGTCAGAACATTACTTGATCTTTTGGGAACATCAGCTGGAAAGCTCCTTAAAATGTTGATTTTAACTCAAATTCTAACAGAGAGAGGGGTGGTAGTCGCAATAATATACTTTTTTACTGGCTCTTTGAAAAAGGATTTATCTTAATTAAATTGGTTGTACAAACAGAAATATGCAGCCTCTGACTATTAATGTTTGCTTGTGCTGTTATTAAGTTACAGTGCACATTGGGAATACACAAAGGAACAGATCCTACTGGTATTTATTGTAACATAAATTAGTCCTCTTGCTTTATAAACATAGATTTTACATTTTTTATCAAAGCAATGAACCTAAAAATATAGTGACACTCGATTAAGAGACTGTAAAAACAGGATAAAAACATAGGAAAACAAAAATAAAAACAGGAAAAAAACAAGAAAAAAGAAAAATCAGTGAATGGAGATTTTAAAAAAAATTAAGTCCCATTGATTTTCACATAGTTAACACATTATCATATGTGTTTACAGTGAGCTGATCTTTACTTTCTTTTTTGTAGAAATTATATTTCATTATGGACTTAAAGACTATTTTTTTGTATTTATTTTTGTTGACATCTACTGCTATTTACACAAAAGTATTTTTCTTTTACTTTCAATGAGAAGAAACAGCCTAGAATATCTAAAGCATGACAGGGAAATATTATGTGAGATTTATACTAGTAAATAGCAGCCCTTCCATATGTCTTAACATTTCTGACTTGTTTTGTCACTTGTGACATGTTATATTCCAGAAAAGCATAACTCTCTCATCAAACTTCTGAGTATGTTAATGCCTTTAGTACACTCACTGGAAATACAAAAATAAACATTTGAGATTTGGAAAGTATAAATAATGTTGGAAATTTCATGTTTTAATGGTAAAATTTATGGTGTATTTTATGGTAATATTTATGGTTAAATTTTAGTTTTGTGCTTTATGGAAGAATGATAAGAAAAAAGCCATAAGATGTCTCATTTACAATTGTTGGAAGTCACTGTATTTGTTTTGTTTTCTTTATCTAAGAGTCATAATTGCATTTCAGGTCCTAAATTACTCGCCTTGAAATAATCAGTAAACACCCCATCATTGTATTGCAGGCTTGTAGCTAACAATCCTTGCAGTATTGTGTATTTGTCAGTAATTATAGACGTGTGTGTATGCCACAGCGTCTGTATCTGGGCCCTTGCCTGGGCCTGTGCTGGCAGATTGGAAAGGTAAGCCACTGAAAGCTTCTGTGTGCGATGCTGCTTTGTCTCTTATTAATGAAGGGGACACAGGAGCTGTCAATGCTGCTGTTCCGCTGCCGGTGAAATAGTAATGAGTGTGTATAACGGAGCCCGGTCAGTGTGGCTTACCGCTCTGCTGCGATTGGTTGTGAAGCCGGGGCACATGGAGCAGCGACTGGCCGCGCTTCACGTCAGGACCGCGGATGCTGGAGGCAGAGATGGAAACGTTTTGCAATCGGAGAAATGAGGCAGATTGAGAAACAGAGGTCAGATTCTTCTTTTGATTTGTGTTGTGGAGATCTTCATAGAAACCTCACTGTTTACCTCACAGGGCATAAAAAAACTTTCCAAACATTGAGGAACAAACTATTTTATTATGTAATCAGTTGCCCTAACCATACTTTCTCATTCTGTGATCTTTTATTGTTGCTCATGCTGGGCCAAGAAGCTCTGAAATATTGCTTAAAAGGTACGTTTGAGATCCTTCTTATTTTAGAAATGTTGGTTGGTGTTGAAACTGGTGCATCAACATAGCTGATGTCTGCTATTTATTACGGAAATTTTGATTTTTCTAGTTCGAATATTATATGAAACAATATGTTAGTATTTTGATTTTTTTTTTTTTTTTTTTTTTTTACTTTACCAGTAGACTCAAATGCAAATCAGATGCATTTAAGTAGTTTAGAATGTGCAGGGTAGTGTATTTCCAATAATTAAATTAAAAGCCTTGTAATTGTTGTGAGAAATAAAATAATACAATTCAGAACATTTTAATCTGAAAAAGAATCAAATTAACTTTTTTTTAATTTCTAGTCTGTAACGCTGCTGTCTTGTTTCCTGCTATTTTTTTTTTTTAAACCTTTTTTACTGATATTTTTTCTCATTTTCAACATAAATATGGTTTGAAATGTAATATTTCTGTAAGATAAAATAAAACGTTATGGGTTTTAATAACTTCATTGAGTGCATATGAGGACCTGACTCTCATCAATAATTTCTCCCTTTCTGAAGTTGAACTGGTTTTATACTCTTAAGCCCAAAATTATTCATATCCCTGACAGATTTAGGTTTAAAGTCTAAATCTGATAATGTTCCTTTTTATTTAAAGCAGTAATAAAATTTGAAGAATGGCAAGAAGTTCATTCGATGTTAGTTAAAAAAATATAATATATAAAGTTATCAAAAGTTACCATGAATAAAAAAGCATCTGATAAAAATGTCCTAACTTTTGATTGAGTACATTCATTTAGGAGTGGAAATAAATTTGTGCCAAAATCTCTGATCACATTTGTTGATATCTCAATCAATTCCTAGGAAATAAAGGCAATTGATTTCTTTAATATTTATTTTTATTTTAAACTTTGCTTTTTTAAATTCATGAGAGTATCCAGAAACGTTTTAGTATTTGTTGACATCATATGTCCCTATGGTCTTTATATGACCTGAATTTGAGGCCCAATTCTCTTAACCCAACTTAAAAACTGAAAATGCAAGAAAACACATCATTCATGTATCAAGAAGAAATACAATTAGATAAATTTTTTGTAATAATAGAATTGTGCAGCATGTAAATAGTAAGTACTAAGTAAATATTACATATAGGTTAGTAGGAATAGTCCTAAGTGTAGTTATCTGTGCTGTAATTATTGCAGTATGTAGTTTTTTCTTTCTATTTTCTAAATGTTCCTAGGGAACGTCTTGCAGTAGGAGCCTGGAAAAGGCTGTGATGAAAGTAAAAGCAAGAAAGCTGCTTCTCTCACTCCAGAACAAATTAGAAAAGCTTGTTATTTCTACTAAAACTGGATTAAAACTTTTAATTACAAAGTCATTATAGATGTTCAATTTTCTCAGTTTATTATGTTTCGAAGGATTTTCTTTTTGTAATAGTTGTTTTTGAATCCAGCTTTCGCTCACCATTTCAAACATGCATGTACACTCACCATCTGCTACATTAAAATTGTGAAAAGCGTTCGCCCACTCATACAGTCACTCACTCCAGCCTTGAAACAGCAGTGAAGCCAGAGCTGCTCGGCGTTCAGAGGCCAACTCAACGACTCTTTGTCATCTTCCCCGAGCCGTTCCTAAGCAGTTTGTTTGGCATGTCGACGCGCATTGTCTCATTGTGAAGGATTTTATCATCAGTGAGTGGGGTGGGGAGGAGCTGTGGGGGGCTGCACGTGGTTTGCTACAATGCTTTGGAGGTGGTTATTTGTGACAGTGAGAAAGAGAAATACAGTTTCAGCAGAGCTTTGCTTGGTGTCACTCTAACTTAATGGGTTTAAAATTGTGGCTTTAAACAATCAATTTTTTGTTTGCTGCCTAGTCTTTTTGCTTTTTATTGTATTTGTGTGAAATTTTTGAGATTTAAGGTATCATTTTTTATGAGAAGGATTCTCTGAAAGCAAAGTCTTGCTTTTATATTTACATGTAGTAAACATATGATTGTAAGAGATTCTCATTGAAGGATAACCTTGACTAAAAATCTCAGAGTATCACATCACTTACACAAAATTTTGAGGAAAAAATGTGCAATAGGTTTTTATTGTTTTTATTTTAGGCAAAGCAACAATTGTTCATACAGCTGCAAAAAAATGAATAAAATATTGATTATTAAAGTCAAATAAACGCCAGTTGGTTTGAGGGCTTATTTTTCAGAATAACACAAATATAAAAAGATGATTTTTAGCTGCTTAATTTGTCCTGATTGTTGTTTTTTTGTGAATGAGGGAAATATAGTTGACTTTTTTCAGCCATTTGGCCTGCAGTGAGCAGCCACAGCCCAAAAAGGAGTTGCATGAAGAAGACATATAGCTCTGATCACTATTTTTCTACAGTTTGCGGGAACAAAACTGGAGAACATTTTGAGGTTATGAAACATTTAGCTTTAAAAAAAAAAACCACAAGAACAATGGGACTTGGCGGAAAATGATTCAGACCTATTTTGTTGTTCCATTTTTTATGCAAGTTGTAAAACTAACCTACCAAAGACTGTCTGTTTGGCTGAGTCACACATTAACATTTTTGTCTCAGTTAAATGTACATTATGTACATTTCTTAAGTGAAATGCATATTGTGAAAATTCCTTATTTTTTATTATTCTTTTTAGAGGTTTTTTTCATTTCCTGAGATTTATAGAAGCATCTGGAATTTTTTTCCTGTTGTCACTTGCTTTGGAAATGTTTTATTTAATCCATGGAGGTGGTTTCTGTATTTTGGTGTAGTTTATTGTTTTGTTTTTCCCCACATTGACATGCAGCTCTTATGATCAGCTGGACTTTGGAGTCTCTGCTTCAGAGCTGGGCTCGACGTTCTCGCTGAGCAAACAGATCAGATATTAAAATTTCTCCCCTGCATGCATGTCGAGAGCTTCTCCCTCACTTTATCAATGTTTGATCAGAGCAAATTTTTTTGGAAATTCCCTGCTGCACTTTATGTATGCAGGGCGCTTCTTCCACTGTCTTGTGTACTTTCTCAAGAATGGCTTTAAATACACAAGTGAAATTTTAAGATATTTAGCTGTAAGTGATGACTCCAAACATTCTACGTTCACGGCCATCTGCCCTGTGACTCTTTTGAAGGCCATTTCACGCCTTTTCTTGTTGCTTTGGACGCTTCAGCCAGCACGCCGCCCCGAATTACGCACCCTTCTCCTCTGACAGGGTCCCCCTCCCGGTGGGGCGTGGCCTGAGGATCGACCCTGGACAATGGTGCTCCCAGATCACAACACCCCCATAATGCTCCGTGCATCATTACATTCCTGCTGCCCCACCCGGCCGCTGCCCTCCCCAGAGGAATAGGGCCTGAAATAGGAGCTTCAGGGGGAGCATCTGTTCCTCTCACGCTCTCAGTCAGCTAGTTTATAATCTCTACCACTTCCTTTTGTTTTGGACACTCCCTCTTAGCTCCTACTTGTAGCTAAATTTAACCCATCACGTTATTAGCTCCGTTCTTTGTGTTTGCTCGCAGGTGAGCAGCCAGAAGGAGTCGAGCCCGAGACCGGATCCCACTGTGCAGATCTCTGAGATGCTCATAAACCACCTGACAGGTCAGTACACACTACACACACCTTCAGACACGCAACGAGATAAGAAGTTGGCAGTGGACGTTAATAAAGTTCATCTGGAGACAATGTATTGACATCGGAGAAAAAGAAATCAGAGATGTGACCTTTTGAGAAGAATTCATCTGATTTTGACATTATGACCTTTAGATTTCTTTCTTCTTTATTTGCAGTCTTTCGAAGTTGAAATAATATTTGCAATAGACCCTCTTAAACCCTAAAACAAGAAAATTTTACTGCCAATTGGACTAACATCTCAGCAACTTTAGATTTCTAAAGATTTTTTTTTTTATTAATATAAATGTAGAAATGCAAACAGCAATGTTTTAATGTTTCATAAAACAGCATTTGTATAAAATGCTTTAAAACTTACAAGAGTGGAGTCATTTTATTTTTACAGTGACCTAAAACTACAGACATTTTGAAATATTTCAGATAAAATACATTCTGAATTGCTTTAAATGTTAGCAGCAATTTTCTTGCTTATATCTGCATAAAAATGTTCACATTTTTAACTGAAGATTATATATCTAATTTTATTGATCTTGTTTAACAGCGGATATTCTCTCTGTGGTCTCAGATTACTAAAACATAACATTTATCTTTTGGCTTTATGCATACTAAAAATTTTCTCTCCACCTCACTGAGTATAAAGACAATGTGTTGCTGCCTTATTCATCTCTCAGAGTAACAGAGGATATTTTTATGCTTCAGCCACACGTGACTGTGAGACAAGATGTATTGTTTTGACAGATTGCACTCTGATGTTTCATTTTGCATCGTGCAACCCACAGCCGTGGGTCAGAGTCAGCTTGGACAAAAAAGTGATTACTGATTTTGGTCCAAATGGATTTTCTTTTGAGCAGAAACAGTTTGTCCTACTTACAGAGGCACCACTGCAGCCCAACCTGCTGTTTCCAGCTGGTGCTGCTTTGAAATACGCCCGACCCACCTCCTCCCCGCCGCATCCTCCTCCGTCTCCTCTCCTCTCCTTTCATTTCATCCCTCTTTGCTCCTCCCACGAATCCCCGCTTCATCCCTCCTCCTCTCTGACCCACGTCCTCTGCTGCGTCAGACACCTCCATTCATGAAAAGCGTGACGTGAGCAGGTCCCCAGCGACACTGAGACGGTTCACACCGCCCACCCACTCACAGCCCAGGTGCTGCGTGAGTCACAGGGATGCCTGTCTTTTTTCCCCTCTCTCCCTTTCTGGCCATTTCTCCCTCGTGTCTTCGTCGTCTTCAGTCTTCCTCTCGGGGGGTTTATAACCATCCTACGTCCCTGCCTCAGAGCGGAGACAGGACCATGAATCTGAGCCGTGTCTCCGGTGAGTAACCTTCTCATGCTGCGTCTCTGTAATGTGAAGCTGCTTCTCCTTCTTTTCACTGATTTGGGGTTTATCTTTTGTCCAATATGCGTACAAAAACAGTATTTTCTTGTGTATACTTGAGATTTTTTCCATATGTCTCAGGTTTTAGTGTGTGTTCAGCAGTGGTGCTGCAGGAGTGTGTTGAGCAGTCGTGCATCTGTGCGTGCATGATCTATTTTAGGCTCAGCAGTGACGCTGCTGCTGCTTTTTGATGCAGTGTTATTCATGCCCTCTGAAGGACAGGTGATGTAGGTTAAAGCGACACTCACACCCCCACCTCATCTTTGTTTTTTCATTCATGGCACCAGATTTTCTGGTACTAGTATCATCAAGAATGTCTTGTTTAACCCAAAATGACCCACTTTGCGTCCTTTTTTTTCTTGGGGGAGGCAAGATGATTTGCCTCCCCCTGTTCACCAATCTCTTAATTTACTTGGCAGCTGGAAAGCTCAGAGTGCCTACCTCTGTCCTCTGCTACTAAGCATGTTTATATAACTGTGGAGGATGAATAGCCAGTGGTTTGGCTTTAGAGGAGCGGGAGAGGAGGGGTGGAGCTGATACATTTGTCCATTTTTAAAAAAAAAATGTGACCAGAATCCTATGCAGTCTGACTTCCGCTGGTTTACATTTTAGAATATTATGCATGTTTAAGGCTGATCAAGGGTCATAGAAAGCTTGAAACCACTAGGAGCACTAATGTATATTGATTTCCAGGTTTCCTGTACGTCTCACTGGACTCACATGACCCATTTCTCTGCTCTTTAGCTTTGTGGCTTTCCATATTGCATCCATTTGGGGGAAAAAATGGTGTCAGTCACAGCCAGTCTCCTGCAGTATGCATGTTTGTCTGTCTCTGTCCTTGTTAGCGGGCTAGGCAGACCGTCCCATTAAAAGAGCACAAGGGGAGTTGTTGTGGCAGCAGCTGCTCTGGTGTTGCAGTGTTTTGTGTGTGTGTGGGCGTGTGCACGTGTGTGTGAGCGTGCTGTTCTCTCCTGGTTGTGCAGGGCAGACGGGCCTAGTTCACATGGAGCCGGCTCCTCTTGTGCCCTTTGTTGTCGCTCTGGGAGGCTTTCCCATTAGAGCTTGGTCGGTACAGTATTGTGCCGCTGGCGGCCTTAGTAGCTGCAGAAAACTAGTCAGGTTTTTCATTCATATTTTTCTGTTTTCGTCTTTCTCTTGCATTCTGCTTCTCTTCTGAGTCCACCATCTCCTCTTTGGCCTTAATTTCTTATTATCTCTTATTGAATTCTGTATGAAAGCATCTGCATGAAGGAATCTGATTACAGAGAGCATATTTTGTCATCAACAAAGCAGCAGAATAAAACTGCTGCTTGACCCAAGAAGTTGATTGCAATCTTGCTGTATCAGTGTTTTTCCATTCCGGATAAGTATGAGAAAATAAATTAGAAGATGATGTTTGTATTTCCACTTCATTCCATATTCCATTTTCTTGTCAAAGTAAGTTTATTTGTATAGCACATTTCAGCAGCAAGGTAATTCAAAATGCTTTACATGATAAAAACATAACACAAGAAACAGAAAACCTCATTGCTTTTCAGTGGCAAAATAAAGAGAAGTAATGAAAAGTTGCAGATATTCCAGTTATTGTTAATCAAAGGCAATTTGGAAAAAAATTGTTTATAGCCTGTGTACAGAAAGTTTGTTCCAGATAAGAGGAGCATAAAAACGGAATGCGGATTTGGTTCTGATCTCTAGATGTGTCTCCATGTATCCATCTTGTGTTTTTCTTTGCATCCATGTCTTTCCATACAGTGCAGTAGAAACATAAATTCAAAGGAAATGTTTATACACTGAAAATTGAAGTCTGGAAAAGTACAAAATGCTGCTTGAAATGAACAGTACAGATTCAGTCCATTTTTTTGTGGACTGAATCGTGTATGTCGATTGAGCAAGCATGGTAAAAAGAAAGTACAGAGCAAGCATGGTAAAAAGAAAGCACACCTCATTTCAGTTCCAATGTGTTGTGTATTTGGATGTAATCCTCTGGTTACCAGGTTTTCAGACTATTTAAGCACAACCTCACTCAGCAGATTAAAAACTGCTTTTATTAAAATAAGTAATATTTTTTTTCAGAATGTAGTGAAACAATCTGCCAGTCTTCTAGGAATGGATACTCCAGAAAATATATCCCAATGTCAAACACTAAGAATGCTCAACACAATTACATAAATGAAGAACTACAGCTCATTAATTTGGCAAGCAAGTTAATATTCTTAACAGAACAAGTTGGAAAAAGGTTTAAGTTTTGATTGGCTGAATGCCTCACCTGCAAATAGGTGCTTTTCTATCAAAATAATATTGCAAAAAGAGTTGGATTATTGAATGAGACCTTCTAAAACAATGTCCTTTAGGACACTATAGTGCAGATGTTTGGAGAAAACTAAATGCAGATTATCAGCATGGATAGCATCAACTGTGATTCTAGAGAAGCAATTTTCACCATTAATAAATCTAGTAACTTTTCTTAGCATTTGATATTCATTCTGCAGTGAGAAAGATTGTTAACAAGTAGAAAGCATTTCTGATGGCCACCGATCCTTCCAGAATTCAATGTCTGAGCAGATTCATCCCAATGTTAGAGCATGTAGTGATCAGAGAAACTTAAAATAAAAAAACCTACTGCACAACAACATCTATCAATACAAACCTCATACAAACTATGAAGCATGGTGGCGATGGGGTGAGGATTTGGATTTGTTTGCAGCCACAGGACCAGGACACCTTGTACTCATTTAATCAACCATGAACTCATGTGATTTCCAACATGTTGGCAAAGTGTTTTTAGCTAAAACTGGGTCAGCACCAGAACAATGATCCTAAACTGAACAGAGCAGCTAATTCTGAAACATTAGCATTGTGACGGTTCATTCAGATTTATTTTAAATGTGAAAAACTGAGACAATCAAAAACTTGTTTAAATTAGTCCTCGTTTTACAAAGCACTAAACCTTAGTACTTAAAGTATTAAGTAGGATGTTTTTTTATTTTGCATTTATGATTTTTAGATTTTTGCTTAATTTTTGCTTAAGAAGTAATGAAATATTGAAATCTGATGTGTGCTTTTGATTTAATTACTAACAAAGCATTTTTTGTGGACTGAATGATATACACTGTGAACATCCTTTCTACCCTGTTTGTAGTTGCCATTTTTAGCCTGTGGGTTTTTGAGTGTTCTGGCTGATGTGCCTCACTAAGAGCCTAGAGAATGAAGCTGACGTGTGTTTTCTCCAGTTATTTATTTTCTCCAGTTCTGGCTCGTACCAGCTGAGGCTATTTGAGGCACCAATCATGTGTGTGTTTGGAGTGCTAATGATTCATAGCCTCTCTGTGTCAGACATTTGGAGGATTTCTCCAGAACATGACGTAGGATCGATGAGGGTAGAGAACGTGGTTTGTTTAACTCCCATCTGATGTGTCTTGTGCTTCACGTTTGCCCAGAAACATAAAAATCAAACTTGTACACACTATCACTAACTGGTCTTTTCCCTCGGGTTTAAGCCAAAGCGTTGACCGTGTTTCTGTTTGATTCCCAGTCTAACCCTTAACCTGCAGCTAAACAGGTGAGGCTTTGTGTGCTGTGTGGCCTGCTTTCATTCCAAACAGCATCTGCATTTGAGGGAAGAAGGATTATAGGACAATGCCTGCTGAAAGAGATTGTGAAAAATAATTTGCTGTTCCCACATCAGCAGATTATTGCTCTCACCCACATACAGTTTGGTGAGGCTAGAGAGGGCTATGCTGATTTATTCACACATAAACTTATAAATACCTACTAGATTTGTCAGCTTGAACAATGACTTACATCTGTGAGTTTCGTGTATGTCGATTGAGTTTTATAACTCTGTTTACTCACAGGCTGAACTGAGACCTTGAACAGTCCATAGTGTGGGGAAACAAGTACAGATATCAGAGTTCACCTCTTCAACTCTGACCGAGAAAAACAGACTGTCACATGCTCAGTGGAGACCAGCACAGCTCTCACCATCTGTTTCAGGATAGGAGCCCAAGCGGGACACAAACTTTGTGGTGAAGGTATTTGTCCCAGAAATAAGCTTCAGATGTTGGGAAAAGGACTCTACTTGTCTGTGACTCGTTTCCACCAGTTTTGCACATGTAGAGAGAAACTTGTCGATTCTTCTTTTCTAGACAGCTGATGAATTTGTTTGATCTCACCCTGTCCATCTTAGCTCTGGTCTCATGTGACCAGAACATGCGGTGTCCCCTTTTTCCCTTGTGTCAAACTTCAAATTGTACTTCTTATGACTTTCGTTCCACAGTAATTTACTTCTTGCCACTGCTGTACAAACCTAGACATGTGGAGTTTTCAACAAACAGTTGTGATGTCGATAGATTTACCCAGCTGAGTTGTGCATCTGTCCAGCTCCTCCAGAGTCCAGAGGTTGTACCACTCAGTTTCTTTTCATTATTTTCTGTTGTGATGTGTTAGGTGGGCGATTCTTGGGCTGATCTCATCTTTATGTTCTAAGTTTTGTTTGACCACCAGAGGACCCTCTGCTCTGTAACTTTCGCAACCAATCAGTGCTGTGGCAGTGACCTTTTTTGTTCTTAATAATGAGATAGAAACACTTATTTTTCTATCATGTAGTGTCATAGTTAGTAGCAAAGAGACACTTTATAGCAACGAACCACTAAACCTTCTTTCTGTTGTGATTGTGTTGCTCTCTAATAAATCTACTCCTTGCTCAGCCTGTCAGTTCAGGTGGAACCTGTTCAGTAATTAGGTGACCTCTGGAGCAGGGATGGGCATATCGTTTATCATAAATAAATTCTTATCATGATAAGAATTTTGATTTATTATTGTCTCAATAAATTTCAAATAAAGGTGTTAAATAAAAACAAAACTGACAGTAGTTTCTAATCTCTATACTTTTTATCCCACGAGAGCATCAAGAAATATTAGTACATTTGAAAATATGATTAAATGCAGTTGTTGTTTGCAGTTTAGTTATATAAATAACAATTCCTTAAGTAAGTAGTGTCCTGAAGAAGACTA
>CAEGAD010013586.1:0-14359 GCA_903067055.1 Poeciliopsis paucimaculata
GCAACTATTAGTTGTACACCCCACAAATCTGGCTTTGATCCAGAGTGACAAGAAGGAGACCATTGTTAAAAGAAAGTCATACCAAGGCTTGTGTAAGAAACAGAGATGTGTAAGAAGCAGGAGAGAGTCTAGAAGCTTTTTTTTTTGGTATTTAACTTTGGCTGGCATATGTGAGACCAAATGTCACAATCAAACAATTCAAATCACTCCTAGGAAGGAGTTACTCTGGTGGGCAATGTGAACTAAAACTTTTATCGCTTTAAAATACCACAAACATCCTTTGTGGTATTACTGTGATAACAATAAAAGTGACAATAAGAATGATTGGGAACCCTTTATTTGAAGACATTGTCATAAACATGATATAACACCTGTTGTGAACATGGAGTCTTTTTGAATGTTTATGACAGGTGTCAATATTTACCAAATTACACTTTTAATACAAAGGTTAAAGTGTCATTATTTATCTTCAAGACTGGGTAAAATTCACCTTTTAGGGTTTAGATCATTGCATATTTATCTGTTAAAATGGCCCATTCAAAGTCCATCCAATTCGGCTCAACTGAAG
Source organism: Poeciliopsis paucimaculata (assembly GCA_903067055.1). NCBI lineage: Eukaryota > Metazoa > Chordata > Actinopteri > Cyprinodontiformes > Poeciliidae > Poeciliopsis > Poeciliopsis paucimaculata. The sequence goes on from CAEGAD010013586.1 coordinate 569, forward strand.
TATGGGCAAAAATGTTAAACTAATATAAAAATACACCCAAAAAACAATTTCAAAGTATTACTTGTGCAACTTTTACTACAAATCTGTGTGACACTACTTTGCTTAAGTTAATCACATACACTTTCATTGAAAATATGCTGACGTTTGTAGTTTTAAGGTTAAAAAAGTTTGGAAGGGATGAAATGCTTTTGCTTCCACACTATAAGTTAACAACCAATCTGCAAACACTTCTGCAAGCAGCATTGACATCTATTCATGTCTCAGCAGGAGACTTCCTGCATTCTGTGGTATGTATGACTGTCTCGTGTTCTCACTGCTTCCTCTTCCTGTTTTGTATGTTTGAACCACATGATAACCTTTTAATTTTAGATAAGTTTGTATTTGTAAATGTGACATGTTTCAGACCTAGACTTTGGTTTTTGCTATTCGAAATTTAGAGTAAATAATTGCTGATTCTTTTGCTTCTTTGTTGCATAAAAACATATTAACAAAATGCTTAGTAATATTTCTGGTAGTCAACCTAACAACATTGTTCCTATGTGATATCATTCTAAAACATTTTAAAACTATGTTTTAAAAATGTTTTAAACATAGTTTAAACATGTTTAAAACATGTTTTGGGATTCAGACTTATAACGATGAGTTGTGTATTCTGGGAACTGTTGCTTTTCTTCCTATAGCATCATTTCCTCTACTTGTTCTGCCTTGAAAGACTCTTTGACTCCTATTGTTAAACCCCAGCAGTGTGACTTTCCCTTCATTGCACATGATTAATGTCCTAAGCAATGTTTCATGTCTAAGAGGAACTTACTTGTTCTCTAGCGTGTACCAGATGAAAGTGGTCAGCAGGCTGGCCAGCAGGAGGACAGTGATCATCAAAGAGAGGAGGGGCTTCAAGATCTGTCCCCTCATACCTTCCTTACCCGTTCGCCCCTCTCTCCTTCTGTTTCTCCTCTCATTCACTTTATCTGCTGTCCGCCACGGCTGCTGTGATTCCAGTTGTCTTCGTTCTTCCTATGTTTGCTGCCTCATAAGTAATCTTTCCCAGCAGGGTCCAGCTATTTTCTGACACTTTTCTTCAAATCACTTCATTTTCCTGTCTGCGAGGCGTCACTGAGTGTTTCCTCTCAACTGCTGGAGGTACAAGTCAAAGCCTGCTCAGTCATTGCCCCCCCCTTCCTCTTATACAGACAAGTCTCTGTAGCTCTTCTTTTCCTTTCTCTCCTCTCTGGGTTCAGTTCAGTTTCGCTGAAGGGGTTATTTTGTCGATCTTCCTCATCTGTTAATCCTTTTCATGTCTTTTTGGTCCAGTCGATGTTTTTTGTCTTCCGTCTCTTTTTTTTTCCACATTTGCCCACAAAGACAAACTCACACAGCCCTACTTTCCACCAGAGTCCCACAGGGAGAGCTGTTTCTGTTCTCCGCCCCCATGGCCTCAGCCTTCTCCCTTTGCTTGCCCCTCCCGCCCCATCTGTCCTCCACCTCCTCCCTTTAAGCCCCCTCTCCCTTCTCCTGTTTTCACAAAGGGGAGGTAGGGCAGTAACACGATTTCCCAGAACTGAATTAGACCACAGTTTGCCTCTTGTACTCCTAATGCCCCCCAAATCTCATCCACACTTCCAGAAGCTGCCTTTTTTCTAATGGCAAACTCCTCCAGCTGTACCAGCTTTGTGAATAAAATTTTAAAAAAGTATCTTTTTTTATTCTGGAAGAGTATGTGGATTACCAATTAACCTGGTGTGATGTTGGCAGAACATTAAGCCAATAAACCATTAAGACAAAGCTTAAACTTTTCAGTTGCTTTGTTCGCTGTACTGAAAAAAGGAATTAACTCTTCTCATGCCCATATGGACTGCATTTCACAATAAACTCTCACTAAAACAAAGAACTTCTAAGACCTCCTGCATCTGTATGTCGTTGAATTTTGGCTCTAACAGAACAAGTCTTTGCTGTTTTGAGCGAAATAAATGAATCATGCCTTGTGCCTGCATCCTGAGTAAGCAAAGCTGGGCTAAAGAAGTCTCACCACACACAACTCAAAACAAAGGAGTCTGTGGAAAGTTTTCTTTAAAGGCACATGGTCTGTTTAAGTAAAGCTAAGTTTAATTTAGTTAGGACTTTCTTTGGGTATGCAAAACTAAAGCCTCTCTCTTTTGCATTTGGGTACTACAAGATCCTACATTCAGAGATCTAAAATTATTTCTTTCTGGCAGGAAGTCAAACGAAATTGTTGGGTATGAGAATAAAATGAAACGCCAGTGGAAGGAAAACTTGTCATGCATCACAAGACACTGGCAGAAATGTAAATAAAAAATTAAAAAATAAAAAAAAAACTCTGTCATGCATCAGCATTTGCATGTTGATGCATGTCTATTGCATCAATATGCAAATATCATCAATACGCAAATACTGATGCAATAGAAAGGTTGGACAACTACAGCCAGAGCTGCTGAACACTTGTTCTGCATTGGCAATCTGTTGATGCAAATTTTCAGATCTAACATCTGATATGCACTCATTACAGTCGGTCATAATTAGCATTTTCCAGACAGTGACATTTCCATCTCAAGACCCCATTAGCTTTTTAACAATATTAAACCCAAAGAAGCTATTGTTCATGATGACATTTATAATCTCGTAATGCAGCAGACATCCCAGCATTGCCCAACTTTCTTGCATGTTGAAATCCCTCTGATGCCTAAATTACAAGGAATGATAAACGGCTGTGTCAACAAGACAAAGCTTTTTTAGCTCTGTCAATGTCCAGTTTCCCTGAGTCTTAAAGTAGGACAAATATTCATTTCCTTCCAGCAGACTGACTGAACTCTGTTGTTTCTTTGTTCCTGGCCACACTGGTGTTACATAAGCCAAATCAATTATGTCACACAGTTAGAAGTAATCATTGAATCTGAAAATTGCTTGGGAAACAGTTTGCTATCTTCCTCTCACCATCTGAGTGTCTGTCTGCAAGCAGGTTGAGAAAGGAGTGCAGAAAATACAGTAAAATGAGTCTTAAGTTTAATCTTGTGTAACGATGACAAAGCGATGAGAAAAGGTGCATCATCGACAAATCTCTGTGAAATGTTTCCATGCAAAACTATCCTATTAATTTTATTGTACTGCTTATTGTGCAAGGTGAATAAATCTAATCTCATTTAATCTAATACATCACCTTGTTTAATCAACATCACAATGATTTAAGGCACCACTATTCCTCTGTTGTTTAATAACAATGTATACTGGCCAGTACAATTAAAAATAGTAATAAATATGAATCTAGAATTATTTCAATCATCAATTTAATGTGGAACTCATTTATTTACACATCACATTTTAACTAAAAACTCAAAATAAAAACAGCTTTTTTTAATTTCTGTTATTTTTCAAAACATATTTGTAGAGTTCTTGAAACATTAATATTTTTCTAAAACACAAGGGTTCTACTCCTGGTACTGACATAACATGGCCTGAAGAAGTCTATTTGTTTCTCTGTTTCAGCTTCAGTGATGTCGACATGCAACTTTGAACCTTAAAATTTGAATGCAAACAAGCATGGTTAAATAAAATGCAAAGTTAGTAATGCCAGAGCAAAAAAAAAAAAAGCCTGTGTGTGAGCGACTAAGCTCTAGACAGCAAGATTTCTACTTCTGGTGCTGTAATTCTTTGGGTTTTTATGGGCGCTTTGGAGCCCTCTGGACTAGATAAAGAACTGCTGCAGGAAAAAACATGCAAGACAAATAATAACAAGAAAAATACATACTTTTCTGATCAAGTAGCTGTAGGTATCATTCGGCGGGATAATTGTTATCTTAGAAGCACTTGTTTTGTTTTTGTCCCCTAAGGCCAATGTAAAACCTCTTTCACAGTGAACTGTACAACCAAACATATCCACTTCTAATCAATGACTGCTTATGTTTTTGTCCACTGGTTCTTCCTGAACAACCTAATGAATCCCCTCATAATATGGCACATCTGCTTTGCATTTCTACCTAAAAAGTTATCTTCTTGAAGTAAATAAAGCACCAGAGTTTGTTTTTGGTCCGGGTCAGAGTTCGATTGGGCGTTCACACCTCCACAAACAAACTGAACATTCTAGGCAAATGAACTGGAGTTGGATTAAAGGTCATTCAATCCTGATTTAATAATCTGTGAAATAATCAAGCTCCTACACCTTCTCTACATACAACCAATCAGAGCGAGGAGGCGAGTCTTAGCGCTGTCAATCAACCGCTGTGTAGCGCTGCTCCTCCCTTTGTCTCCCCCTGCTACACCAGAGCAAGCAGTCCATAGTGAATGGTCTGGCTATTTAGCATGGCCACAGATGACAGTGGAATAGTAAATTCTTTCTCTGCTATTAGCACAATTAGCAGAGAATACATAAGTTTGATTAACAGCTGTCAGACCTTTCTCCTCGCTCTGATTGGTTGTTTTTGGTCGGGAGTGGTGCATTTCTTCAGATGGCAGTAATAGCTCAGGAAGGAGGTGGAGGTGATCAATCTTTTCACAGATTATCTGTCTCACCATATTGTCACAGCATGACATACTGAACAAATATGTAAAACAAAATGTTTTATACATATAGAAGTTACATACTGCATTACTACTTAACATGAGAAGAAAAAAATTGGTGAAGTAAATTTCAATAAGTGAATATGCAGTTATTTTTAAATTAAAAGGCAAGCTTTTTCTGTATTGGCAGCCGTTGGAACTTATTAGGCCGTTAGCGACACTCTAGTGACGCTCTCAAACAGAATATTTTCTTATTCTCCAGCTGTTGGCTTCACACTCGTACTCTTTCCTGTAAATCCTCTCATTGTTTCACAGGAGATGTGCTGGAAGACATGAGCCTCAGGAGGGCAGTAAGGGAGTCATGTGGCCGAGGAACAGCTGATCCCGGTGCATTCCTCAGCTGCTTAGCATGAGGCCTGCGAGCTTGTGCTCGTTTGACCTACTGACGCCATGCCCTTCTCAGACACATGCACTGTGAAAACACAGAGCTGGCAAGTGCCATGAGCAAAAACTTCACGTTTGTTTCGTACAGGGTGCCATTTGTGAAGCTATGCAGGAAAAAATAACAAAATCTAGGTTTATTTGTGCAGTCAGAGAGAAAACAATACCGGAGTTAATTTTTTTAATATTTTCACCATGTTATTCATACATTTACAAATCTCAGAGTTCCAAACTAAATATTTAATTCACAAGCTAAATATTTAATTCTAAACTAATAGTTTAAGTTTGAGCTAAATATTTACTTTTCAAACTAAATATTTAGCTTTCAAACTAAACATGTAATTTAAAAAGTAGATATTTAACTTGTGAATTAAATATTTAGTTTAGAACTCTGAGATTTGTAAATGTATGGATCCCAGCCTTTTGACTTCATATCCTGGCTCACCTATGTGATTGTTCTTGTAATGCCCATACCATTACATCTGCCCTCTGGATGGAACTCTGAGGATTTGTATTTGTCCCTAAGATCATGATTAGTCCTGTAGCAAATGGAGACAAAGCGTTTGACCATTGCTCTGAAACACATCCTTGGTGAACCACCAGGCAACCGGTATCTCATCACGTACCTCGAGGAGAAGATCGGCATAGTTCCCTTCTTTGTCGTCGGTTAGTCATTTCTCTGGTGCTCTCTTTCTCTAAATATAAAGCCTCCGTCCACCTGGCTGCCTGGCTGGGAAAATCAGCCAAAAAGGCCAAAACCCAGGAGGAGTATTTGAGCCAGCAGTACGCCTACACAGTGGACAACGCCGGCATGACCGTTCCAGAGGTTCCTCCTCCTCCTCCTCCTCTTCCTATAAGAATAAGGAGTTTCAGTCCAAAAGATTAGGACCACACCTTACCATCCCCATGGCAATCCTGTGGAGCGATTCAACAGAACACTCTTAAACATGTTGGGAACTCTGCAAGAAGAAGATAAAATTCACTGGAAAGATTTTGTGAAGCCGTTGTACATGCTTACAACTGTACCCGAAATAATGTTACTGGATATTCCCCATATGGACTGATGTTTGGTCGGCAACCCCGCCTCCCTGTTGACTTAGCTTTTGGACTGCCTGTGTCTGAAAAACTATCTATCTCTCATTCACAGTATGTTGAAAAGCTCAAGTCACACCTCAAAGAAAGTTATAAAATTGCAACTGAAAACTCTGAGAAAGTGAGAAAGTCATGTGGAAGAATAAACTCAGATTTGACAAGCAAGTCGCAACTGCAGAACTCTCCATTGGAGATAGAGTTCTGGTTAGAAATGTCAAACTATGAGGCAAGCACAAGCTCGCAGACCGGTGGTAATCAGACGTATATATTATTCAGAAGAAAGCCGGCACTCTTCCAGTATACACAGTTAAACCAGAAGGCAAAGACCGTCCCGTTAGGACCCTCCATTGTGACCTGCTGTTGCCTTGCGGCTATTTGTCCCCAGCCTCCAAGCCAGAAAAGGTAAAGCCAACAACTGCAATTACACCTGTGACTTCAGAAAGTGTTGATCTTTTAAATTCTGAAAATGAAGAGCTGTTCTTACCTGATTTACCTGATTACTCCAGCCCCTATCTCACCAAAGTTACAACTGAGGTTGACTTACCTGCTCCTGCATCTACTATCACTCCTGCGCCTGTGGATCCGCCTGGCCAGCATCCCCAGAGCTCTTTGGAAGAAAAGGTTGGTGAGGAACAGGAAGTGGAGTTTGGACCTGAACCTTTTGCTGAACGGGATATGGAGCAAACAACTGAAGATGAAGCAGATTCTGCTGATTCAGAGCCTCTTGAGGAAAATTTCTCCTCTCAATCAGGACCTGTCTCCCCTCACCCAGAATCTGCTTCCTCTCCTGGAAAATCCAGCATGTTAAGTGATTCTTCTGCTGCAAAACTCTCCAGCCCAGATCCTGAACTACCTGTCCGATCTTCTACCCGAACACGTCAGCCACCAGAGAATACTCGTCTGCAGTATTCAAAACTTGGGCATCCACTTCTGCAGAGCATCCAAGCCCTGTTTCAAGGACTCAGCACAGCTTTTACATCTGCTCTGGAACTGGATGAGATCTATGTGACCTCTACATCACGTGACAGTGTGGTGTGTCACTGGCTGGTTGCATGTGCGAGGCCGCACATGAGTTTAAGGGGGGAACCTGTAACCCGCAATTAGTCAAAGACTTTTATTTTTGCGGGCCCACTACCTGTAGTGATGAAGGAAAAACAACATAGCCTTCAGCAGTGCTAACCAGAGCAACCTGTGGCATTTCTTTAGCAGATTGTGCCCACCTGTGTAGATCTCCACCCACAACAGGAAGTCAACAAGAACATCAACTGTAAGATTCAACACCCTTTCTGTCAGTTGCAACCATCCGTTTGTGCCAGGCGTATAGCAATCAGTCATTCGGCGCCCAACAGAAGTCCAGCCCCTGATGTTGACTCATTGTCTCGGGTACATGCTCTAGTTTTCTGCGTCAGCAGGAATCCTGATTTATTCATCCCCTCTTTCCGTGTTTTCCGAGTAATCATTTTTGGGGGGTTTACAGGACAGCTGAAGGTTCCTATTATCTAGGCGCTAACTTCTCTTAGCAAGCCTGCTAAGAGAAGTGTGGATCTCTTAGCAATCCAAACTTCATCTCATTGCCCTCAGTACAAAATGAAAACACTCCAGAATCTTGAGAAACAAAACCATCTGTAGTCGCATTAATTACTGCAGCAGCAGCTTAATTAAAACCAGGGAGATGCAGCCCACCCCAGTTCTAAAGTCATCCCATCGGCCAGCACAGCTTACGAACCTAAAACGCTGTTGGTTTGTAAATCTCTGATCGGTACAGCACCTCGACGCATTAAACATCTGCAGTGGTATTATGAACTTCTGGTTCATTCGGTCCTCTGGTTCTGTTCTGCTCTGCCTCCGCAGAACCAAGAACAATTTCTGAAAAACAGAAATCTTTTGAATATAATTTAAACCCAGATTTTTTAGTCGCGCTATCAATCATTAAATTCTGCGCAGCTCTGAAATTTTCGTCCTAACCTTCACTATTTGTTCAGTCATCTCTACCTTCAGCTCCCTGAAGGTAACGATGGCGACATTCTCTATCCCCTATTAGTTTAAGAACTATGGACTTCTTTTGGGGAATCAATACTTAGACTAGGACTTTACTTTTGCCTTTCTTTAGGTTACGTACTTCCTTCTAAAGCTCTTTGAAGTGCCTAGTTGCCAGAAATGTGCTTAATAAATAAAAATCTCCTTTCCTTTATGAACAATGGGTAAAAACGTCATTTTAAATCCATCAGCTAACGTAGCTTATCTCAGCAGGTGTTCGTTCACCATCCCATTCTAGTAAATTAGTTTCAGAATGCTCAGAGACATTGCAGGTCCTACATCTATGACTCTCACGCCATGCTCTTAAATCAATGAGCTTGGCTCTCAATGCCTACATTCCTCTCTCCTGAAGTCCCCACAGCTTCTGCCTGGTCCTTACATTTCTTAGAAATCCAAGATTTATGTGCATTCCCTTTGGCCATTTCCAGGCCTCATATTTAGATTAGATCATGTGAGGCCTTGACTAACCCCTCAACGTTCAGTCATAACTCCCTCTCATCAACCCAGCCACTGGTCATCAGCAGCATCCTCCTCTGGTATTTTTTCTCAGATCCGAAGGCCCCATTTTCACCACTCTCAGGCAATGGGTAATAACATAACAAATGACTGGTGGGGGGATGGCCAGTCGGCCATCAGCCCTGCAGGCCCCATAGGTCTCCAGGCCTTGTTCAACAGCCGCGTATAACAAGGCTCTATCAGACTGTAGGCCCCAATCAGGCCTCGATCCGGCACCCTCTTTTGGGGGGAAGACTAACCTGAGCTTCGCCCCGAGCCGATCATTAAAGCTCACGGTGATTCTCAGCATGCAGGTCTTCTGTCGGTGTCCAAGCGCCAAAGAACTTTGGGTCAATAAAACTTTCTAGCTGCTGCTTTTTCTCCATGTGAGTCTCTCCAGGTTCATATGTAAGCCTTGGCAAAAATTCAAGCTGGGAGACTCTCTTCAGCATACCGGCATCATCAATTACCATCCATCTGCTTCAGCCGCGCTGCGACCCTCCTCCTCCTCTTCTCCACCCTCATCCTCAAGGGCATCTTCCAGACTCCCTCCAGGCTCCTTCCTCTGCAGGCTCCACTAGTGTCCGGGCCAAGACTACCTTGAGATTCACCCAGAGCCGATCATCCAAGCCGTCCATCCTTTTTCTTCAGCTTTATCCAGGGTCGGGTTGCGGGGGTAGCAGCTTCAGAAGGGAGGCCCAGGCTTCCCTCTCCCCGGCTACTTCTTCCAACTCCTCCAGGGGAACCCCAAGGCGTTCCCAGGCCAGCTGAAAGACATAGTCCCTCTAGCGTGTCCTGGATCTTCCCAGGGCCTCCTCCCGGTGGGACGTGCCCGAAACACCTCACCAGGGAGGCGTCCAGGAGGCATCCTGACCAGATGCCCAACTGGCTCCTCTCGACGTGAAGGAGCAGCGGCTCTAATCTGAGTCCCTCCTGGATGACTGAGCTTCTCACCCTATCTCTAAGGGAGAACCCAGACACCCTATGGAGGAAACCCATTTCGGGCGCTTGTATCCGAGACCTTGTTCTTTCGGTCATGACCCAAAGCTCATGACCATAGATGAGGGTGGGAACGTAGATCGAGAGCTTCGCTGTTTGGCTCAGCTCTCTCTTCACCACGACGGACCGGAACAGCACCTGCTTCACGGCAGACGCTGCACCAATCCGCCTGTCGATCTCCCGCTCCCTTTTTCCCTCATTCGTGAACAAGATCCCGAGATACTTTCCGGTAGTGGTCAGTGGACAGCTCCGCACCTCTTTACACCGGAGTGTCCAAGATATACAGCCACAGATTCAATGAAACAATGACAAAGTCGATCATCGAACTGCGGCCTAGGATGTTCTGGTGCCTAGTGCACATATGGACATCCTTATGCCTGAACATGGTGTTCATTATGGAAATCCGTGACTAGCACAGAAGTCCAGCAATAGAACACCACTCGAGTTCAGATCGGGGGAGCGTTCCTCCCAACCACGCCCCTCCAGGTCTCACTGTCATTGACCAGGTGAGCGTTGAATTTCCCCTGCAGAACGAGGGAGTCCCCAGGTGGGGCACTCTCCAGTGCCCCTTCTAAGGACTCCAAGAAGTAAGAACCCGCACCCACCAGTAGGCGGAGGGAGGCTACCCTCTCGTTCACCGGGGTAAGCCCCAACGTACAGGCGCCGAGATGGAGAGCAACAAGTATGCCCACTCCTGCCCGACGCCTCTCACCGTGGGCAACTCCAGAGTGGAAGTATGTCCAGCCCCTCTCAAGGAGACTGGTTCCAGAACCAGAGCCATGCGTCGAGATGAAAACGACAACCTTGACGCCACCAGCTCTGGCTCCTTCCCCACCAGAGAAGTGACCTTCCACATCCCAAGAGCCAGCTTCTGCAACCGGGGATCGGACCGCCAGGGCCCCCTTCCTCGGCTACCACCCATCCCACACTGTACCCGACTCCAGATTTAATTATTTTTTGGATGTGAACAGAGTCTTGAATGTAGAGTCCCAGAAAGATTTGATGTGGCTGGATTTTTTGGGTGGTTTTACTATTTTCTCTATGTAAATGGAAACAAATGCCTCGTCTATTATTGAACTGTTTAAACCTATCATTAAGAGAACATCTTTTTTTGAGCAGCATATTTTTTTGGAGACTGCTTTCAGTATGTCCTTGCTGAGATTGTTCAGATTACTTAGAATGTCCTTTAGCTCTTGCTCCTTGACCTCGGCACAGATTTTCTCAGACAACCTCTCTACGATGGTTTGGAGGTATTTATATGTGCATGTTATCCTCGATTTTCCTATGGCCTTGATAAGAACTGCATTAACCAGCATCATGATGGATGACGTCTTCTCCTCCTTCTTTGTGACTCTCTGCTTTTTAGCAACCTTTGTGGTAACCACTGACTCCTGCTCTGCATCAACTAACGTTCTGCCTTTTGAGTGGGTCGATTGCTCTGAAGTTAAGTTTTCCACTGTTGAAACTGTTGCTTCTTCATCCTTTGGTGCCAGTGAAACTCCATTGCATTGTTCTTTGTTGTAATTGTGAAGGTTGTCCATTTTGACTCCAGCTGCTTCGCTCTTCTCTTGTGCAATGGGAAGAGAAGCAGCTCGATCTCCAGCTGCTTCTCTTCCCATCGGAGAGGAGCAGCTCTCTCCCACTGGAGCCTCAGATGACTGCTCCTCCTCCTTCTCTGTGGCTGGCAGCAGTTCAGCAACCTTTGTGGTAACCACTGACTCCTGCTGTCCATCAACTAACGTTCTGCCTTTTGGCTGTGTCGAGTCCTTTGAAATGACGTTTTCCACTGTTGTTTTGTCATCCTCTGGTGCCAGTGAAACTCCGTTGCATTGTTCTTTGCTGTAATTATGAACGTTGTCCATTTTGAGTCCAGCTGCTTCGTTTTTTTGTTGTGCAATGGGAAGAGGAGTCGCTCCATCTCCAGCTGCTCCTTTTCCCATTGGAGCCTCAGATGACTGCTCCTCCTCCTTCTCTGCGACTGGCAGCGGTTCAGCAACCTTTGTGGTAACCACTGACTCCTGGTCTCCATCAACTAACTGTCTTCCTTTTGGCTGTGTCGAGTCCTCTGAAATGAAGTTTTCCACTGTTATTTCTTCATCTCCTGGTGCCGGTGAAACTCCATTGCATTGATCTTTTCTGTCATTTTGAAGATTCTCCAGTTTGAGTCCAACTGCTTTGTTCTTGTTGTGCAATGGGAAGAGGAGCAGCTCCATCTCTAGACTCTCGGTTTTCAGTTGGTGGAAGGTCATCCAATGAATTACCTGAGATCTCTAAACGGCGTTGGTCAGAGATTGACTTTTTCACTTCCCTGACCTTTGGCAGCACCTCAAAGATGAAGTCTTTCATCATTTTCCGATATGACTCCCTTTCCTTCATCATAAAATTAGTTGTTTCTGTCAGATCTGAATACTCCTCCAAAATGAACTCATCCACCATTATGTCTGATTCCCTCTCTTTGGAGATCAAATCATTTACATTTGTGACCTTTGAAAGTTCCTCCAAAATGAATTCATCCACCATCTTCAAGTCTGATTCCTGACTTTCAGAAACAAGATTTCTGTCGTACGTCTTGTCTAATTTCTCAAGGCTGTCTGGTTCCAGGTTTCCTCTATTCTGTGGAGTTTTGGTGGTGTCGTCCTCCAAAGCTTGGAAATGACCAACATCAGAGCTGTTGGTCAAGTCTTTTCTCTCTTGCTGTTCTTTAGCAGCTTTTTGTTCTGTCTGATGATGTTCTTTACAGCAACACGCTAACAAGTCCTCTATGAGCTGGAGTGCATGTGGAAGGATTGAATCCATTGCGTCCGACCAAGACTTGTGGCGGACCACAGAAGTTGCTGAATCTTGCGTGGAGCAGACAGAGTTCAACAATTTTTTGCCATTTTTAAGGAATAACTCATTGACACAGTCAAAACTCTTGGGATGAACCTTCCCTGAAATCTGAAGGGTGTCTGCAAATGTTGTTAGCAGCACATTGCCCAAGATCGCGTCCACATCTTGGGATGTGATGCCCTCCTCTGGGATATTGCAGAGAATGAAGGTGCTTCATTCGTTCAACAAGTTTAAAATCAGCTCCTTCAAGCAGGACTTGGTGTTGCAATCAGGATTCCGGTTAAATCTAGGGTCTGATCCAGTGAAATGGACCAAAATTGGCGCCCCCCCCTCGTCCCCATGATATGAACTTGTAAAATTAATCTTTAATTACAGAGCAATTAAAAAAGAATGGAACAAAAAACAGGGCAATATTTTATTATGTACTATGTAAGTGAGCTAAAGAGCCATTTCTGTTAGCCTGTGTCTAGAACCGCCTATAGGCTGCAGGGCTGAGGCATTTTGTTAGCATGTTTTCTGTCATTATTACAGCTCGACATAAAGCCTTATCCAAACTGGCCACCCACATTAATAAAATGGTGAAATAATATTAACCATAAAACACTATATATAAACGATATCAACTTTTTCCTACACAATCCTAACAAACGTTTTTAATGTAGAAAAAATAAATAGTTTCTCTTCACCATCTTTATTATGTTATTTTATTTATCCATTCTATTTGTATGATTTGTTCTTTAAATTGCTATTCATATTATTTTTCGGTCTCAGGAAATAACTGAGGAATGAAGAGGCTGATGTCTGGTTCTTTAGGTTCTGTGGTTCCTCTCCTGACCCATTCTGTCTGGTATCAAACAACACACTGTGAGCCCTGAATACACATTTTTTTAATGCCCCTATTAAACTTCACTGTGATTGTTTAGCCTGGAATGTGCATCTTCCCACTACCGTCTGTATTTTTGCCAGAGGTTTTGCTTCTAAGGACGATGGGAGTATCGGGCTGACATTTTAAACAGACGCGGGTTGACAGCAGCTCACCGCAGCTGCGCAGTGCCCGTCTCTAGGCAACCGTGACAACAATCAATCAATCAATCAAATTTTATTTGTAAAGCACATTTCAGCAGCAAGACATTTCAAAGTGCTTTACATCATAACAAACATAAAAAAACAAAGTCATGTAACATAGAATAAACAATCAAAACAACAATTTAGACAGCCGTCACATTTATAACTTTGTTATCCATTTATCTAAATGTTTTACTTTGTGCGGATCCTGATCTTTGACATACTTCCAGTGGTTTGATTTTAGACTATTGGCTAATTTTTACTTATCCCTTTCCCTGTCACGTCACGGAATTTAAGCGCCTGTTTTCGCCGGACTCCGCCGTC
>CAEGAD010013610.1:0-57945 GCA_903067055.1 Poeciliopsis paucimaculata
AAGCGACCCGTGTGATCCACGGAAAGAGGAGGATGTTGATTCCCAGGTTCAGGTGGTGTCAGACGTCCAAAGGAGGAAAAGGTGAAGCAACAATGTTTGCTTAATTTTTACTCTTTTGGGCAACGTTTCGACTAGATTAAATTGTTTAACCCTCAGTCTTATTTTTAGAAGTTGCTCCGCGGGCGACTGACAATGTCCCAGCGGGCGACCGGGAGCCCGCGGGCGTTGGTGACCCCTGCTGTAGAACTTTCTTTTTCCACTAATACAGCCGCTTGAAGGGATAAAACGCAGCGAATCCATCCTTATCTATTATCAATGTCCAACACTTAACAGATATTGCATCCAATAAGTAAAAGATCTGGACTTCTGAATATGAAACAAAAAGTTCCACCTTGTAGTTGGTTTTGTGGGAATATTTTGGAGATGAAAATATATTTTCAGATATTTTGCAAAGTTACATGAAAATGTAATATTAAATATAAAATAAAATGTTGCATTGCTATACAAAAATTACATATGAACACATGATCAACTCTATTTAAAGTGTCACTGACACAATTAAACCATATACATATACATGATTTAAAAAGATGAAAAAGGTAACGAGCTCCTGTATGTGTGCGTGTGTGTGTGTGCGTGTGCCTGTGTGTGTGTGTTTGCCTGCAGCTACGTGTGGGAGCATCTAGAGATGGGCTACGTGCAGGGCATGTGTGACCTGCTGGCGCCGCTCATGGTCATCCTGGACGACGGTGAGAAGACGCTCTCTGTAGACTCGCCATGGTTGCTGTCAGTGTGAACAGATTTGACTGATGTGATGTGACTCAGTTACTGATGATGACATGTTTTTCATTTCCTCTTTCATTTGAATTTATACGTCTGGACTGATGGTGTGTTTTGCACCTGTTCAGGCTGTAGTACCATGTTGTCTTGTGTGTGTTTCAGAGAGCCTGGCATACAGCTGCTTCACTCAGCTGATGAAGAGGATGAGTCAGAACTTCCCTAATGGTGGAGCCATGGACACACACTTTGCCAACATGAGGTCGCTGATCCAGGTGAAAAAAACTGTGATTGTATGTGTATTCACCAGTGATGACAGTAACTTTTTTTCAGTAGCAAGTAATTGAACGCAATGTCATTTCCAATCCAGTAATCAAATTATGACAGGTCGTCAGCTCCAACCTGAAGAATTATGATGAAGAGCATTAAGAGCGTTACTTACTATTTTTGTCATTTTACTTTGTTATTTGCATCTTGGGGATAATTGTCTCATGTGTAATACTAGGCTGATTTGGAATTCTGAAAATAAATGTGCCTAGAGTGGACATGTCATACTTTTAAATGATTTCTTTTCACATGTAAATCATTCAGTTATGTTCTATATAAAGTAGAAATGCTTCCTGGTTATTCAAGGAAGCATTTCTTCCTTGAATTCTGAGGCATTTTAGAACAACTCGTTTTGCAGTGTTTTTCTTTTTTTCATGTGAATGAAACATTTCGCGGCTTGCCCCCCTCCAGGGCACAGAGCATTTCACTCCATCCTGTCCCACCATTTTTGTAGTTTGATAGCAGTGCTACAATTATCTACCAACAGAGAAACGTCTTATTCCTAAGTTTATTAAAATGTTTCTGTTTATCAAAGCAAATTGTATTTATACAGCATATTTCAGCAACAAGGCCTTTCGAAGTGCTTTACACTTCATAAAAACACAAGACTTGTTCATCTAACCTTACATGTTGGAGCCATAATCTGACCCACAGCAGGAGAATGAAGAAAAAATTTATTTAAGGGCTAAAAAAGTAGATTTTGCATCATATGTCCCCCCACGTCTATTTTGAGAAACTCAAAATTTCAGTAAAAAGACTTAGTGCTAAGATGAGGTGGTACAGTCAAAAAGGCCATATCAGAATTGCTGCATTTCACAAAACTGCAATGCACTTTTTCACACAAGTCATGTGTTCAACAACTAGATGTTACTACTGACAGAAAAGACAATGACAACAACATAAAGTGGTAGGAGGATGATAATGTGTCATAATTTTTTAATGACTTATTACAAGAACAAACTTATTCACAGGTGATTCCGATTGCATTTCTTATTTAATGAAAATGCCACAGTTGTGAAATTTTCTAATTAGCGTTCTAACGGAATTAGAACGCTAATTCCATTCTACATTAGCGGAATATCACAAAGTCACACATTTGTAATTGAAACTCAGTTTCTGGTGTCAGCAACTTGTTAGTTAGATTACTGGTTTTCAGTAACCAGTAATCTATCATGTTGCTCCTTCCAATCCAGTCATCAAATTAAAGACACTTATTCAAGTCACTGTGCTATTTTTGTCATTTTACTTAGTAGAAAGCTTTCTTTCCTGAGTCTTGGGGAGTTAGGTCTCATGTTCTGTCACTACCAGGCAGTGACAGAAACATAAACAATGGAGGTTGGAGGAAATTGTATTTTTTAACTGGAAATAGAAGCCTTTATTAAGTTTGTGTCAGCTTAAGATGACAATATTAAGGTTTTGTTGTTCCCCCTGTGCTGGTGACAAAGTAGTGTTCTTAAACTCTGAAAAAATAGGGAGCAGACAGAAAAACAAGTTGTTTTCTACAGAGCGCCCTCTGTAGAGAACAAATAGGGGACATGGGGATTTTTTTTCCCTTTGCGTTCCCTTACAATACTGTACTGATCAGTTATGGTGCATAATTGAATACTGTAAGCCTTTCTTACGGTGGCTGCTGTACTTTCTGCTTGAATGTTTCATCTGACAATCAAAACTGTTACTCTGTGATAATAACTCAGAAATACTCCAAATTAGGATGCATTTTATTTCTTTCCTACTTACAGAACGTTTCTGTTTTTTCATAGGTTTTTGGTGCCTAAGAGAAAAGGTATAAAAATTCAAATATTTCACAAAGAGGTATTAACATTCATGGAAAAACCTCACATAACCTTATATTAAAACAGAAATATAAGCCGCCTTTCTTACAGCGGCTACTGTAAGAAAGGCTTACAGTATTCAATTATGCAGTATAGTTGTATTGCGAGGGAACGCAAAAATTTTGGGAGGGAACGCAAAAGAAAAAAAACTCCCCACATCCCCTAAGGAGCGCCGTAGTTTTCTGTAGACATGGGTGGATTGATCCAAAAAATTTTATAAAGTACAGGATCAACACTATTGTGGTGAAATCGATGCAATGGTTACATATTTCATCCTGAAATTTTATTTCATTTTGCAGTTTCTCAATAGTTTTGTTTTGATTTGTTGTCAAATTATAATTTTCTGCACTTTGTTTAGGAAAAAATACATACAAATTTGTTTAGTTTTTCATTTTTTTCTGTTTATCAAAGCAAATTGTATTTATGCAGCATATTTCAGCAACAAGGCCTTTCGAAGTGCTTTACATCATAAAAACACAAAAATACAAAGTCATAGAAGACACAGTCAACATTTGAAACATTCAAATGGCGTTAATTATTTCAAAAGTAACTCTAAACAGGAGGATTTTTAGCCTAGATTTAAAGGCATTCAGTATTCCAGCTGTTTTGCAGTATTCTTGAAGTTTTGTTCTACATTTGTGGGGTATAGAAGCTGAATATTGCTTTTCCTCATTTGGTTGTGGCTCTGGGGATGCCGAGCAGACCAGAACCAGATGATTCTGGTCTGCTCAGACCAGAACCAGATGACCCGAGGGTCAACAGCAGATCTTTAATGTATTGCAGTGCTAAGCTGTTCAGTGATATATAAACTAACAACTGTTAGTTGTTTCACAGTCACAGTTTCATGTTATTAAAGAATTTTAAAACTTTCACCAAATTCTGCCTTAGATTTTAATAACAAATAATTCAAAGGAAGCCAACAGAAACATCTAGAGGTCAGAAGAAGTTGTATTATTTGTTATTTACATCATAAACAGTATCAATATTGGCCATTCTATCCATACTTAGCTTTTAATCTATGCAAAAATAAGCTAGAAGAGAGCAGCTCCAACTCCTGCCCTCAGGGAGGGACTTCGGGTTAATAAAGTCAAGAACAGACTGAAATACAGTTTCTACGCAAGAGCTGTTGATGCTTTGAACACAGCTAATCCACATAAAACCTGATCATATTTATTTGTTTATTTAGTTCATTAATTAAGTAATTAATTAAGTAAGTAATATATTTATTCTTAACATCCCAGTTGTTCTGTGTTTCTTCAAGAGTTGCTGTTTTGTAAATTTCGTTGTGCTTTATTCATGTACAATGACATTAACAGGAATACTGATTCTGAAGAAAAATGCGGGTAACCATGGCAACCAGTGAGTGAATAAGGGCTCATCAGGTTCTTTCTGCAGTCAAGTTGCACGTGCATCCGCTGTGTTTACAAACGATTAATCTCTCAACATGAATATAATCTTTTCTTCTTGCCCTGAGGAGATGATAATCTTTGAAACTACTAAACTATCCAGCTTCAAATGTATTTTTATGTTGAGACGGTGGGGGCTGTTACTGGTAGCTTTTGAGTGTAGCTTTTTAAAGTCACTTGTAGTCAAACAACTTTAGTAGTTTGATTACGTTAAAAATTAAGTAATCAAGTTACTCTTTCAGGGTAACTTTGATGTTCCCATGAGATCCAGTGTGTAAACTCTGCTTTCCCTCCTGCTGTCAGATCCTGGACTCTGAGTTGTTTGAGCTGATGCAGCAGAATGGAGACTACACACACTTCTACTTCTGCTACCGCTGGTTCCTGCTGGATTTCAAACGAGGTAAAGGCTCCACCTCACTGCATGCTTTATCTCGCTGAGGTGGACTCTTCTCCCGAACAGCTGATACCAGATGATTACGCAGACTGTCTGAAGAGTCTGACTGGTATCCAAAGGCCACACAAGGGAGTGCTAAGTTTGAAGAGTCCCTTAAAATAAACCCTCACATTGTTTTTGTTTTTATTTCATCTACATCAGATGCTGTGAATTAATTAATCAAAAGCAGAATACGTTTTATGACTCTATATATTTTATAACTGACAGTGTGAAAAAAGGCTTGTACTTTTATCCAGTGCAGACAAACATCTGCGGTATGCATATGTTATCATTAAGAGGAAAATTTAGACTTACAGTGTATACAGAAAGTATTCAGACTCCTTTAAATGTTTCACTCTTTGTTTCATTGCAGCCATTTGCTGAAATCAAAACAGTTCACATTATTTCTCATGAATGTACATTCTTCCCAGAAAAAAACTGAAATGTTGAATTTCTTTTTGCAAATTTACTAAAAAAGAAAAACTGGAATATTACATTGCCATAAGTATTGAGACTCTTCGTTCAGTATTGAGTGGAAACACCTTTACTTTTTGTATTTCAGTGGACAGCCCAAATTAACTGTGACTATAAAAGTATAAAAGTAAGACTATAAAAGTTGTTGCGGTCTAAGAGAGAAATTAGACCGCAAATTTGAAAGGTAAGGTATGTACGTTTTGTAAAATAATATACATACATTACCTTCTAAACTCTTCTGTACCACTGGTAATTCAATGTCTTTTTCTTTGGACTATGCCTTTTGGCTTCATTGAAGTTATTACTGTAGTTAGAGTCAATCAGAAAAAAAAAATGCTCTTAAGAAAACCAACTGGTTTCTTAAGAGCATTTTTTGGATGCTTTGAATTTGCCCAATTATCCAACCTTAAAAAACGTGTGCCATTTGTGTGTGTGTGCGTGGGTGCGTGTATGTGTGTGTAGAGCTTCTGTATGAGGATGTTTTTGCAGTATGGGAGGTGATCTGGGTGGCTCCGAGGATCTCGTCTCGCCACTTCGTCCTCTTCCTGGCCCTCGCGCTGGTTACGGTGTACCGTGAGATCATTATAGACAACAACATGGACTTCACTGACATCATCAAGTTCTTTAACGGTACAACATGTTATTCACATTTCTATAATAGTTTTTTTTTTTTTTTTAATTTCTGTTAATATTACTATAGAGTACAACACTCTTTGGACAAAGTCAAAAGCCTAATTTAAAGGCTACAGTGTACATTTCTCAGGACATTTCCCAGTCCTGAGAAATGTGCAACTGAATCTGTTTCAAATTTGTAAATTAAAAAATTTACGAATTGCGCATGTCTATTTGAGCATTAAATTTACAATAAGTGTCAATAAAAAACTGTGAACCGAAATGTAAACACATATTGAGTTTGTTGGGATAACCAGAAAAATGTTAAGAAGCAGCAGTCTCCTACTACAAAGTCAGAGAAGGTGATAAGTTCATAAGTTCTGGAGCATTACTGGAATGGTTCTATAAGGTACTAACCTTATAAAACCATGTTTTGCTGTAATGTAGTGTGTGTTTCTACTATGCCTGCAGGTATAAGGACTGAAATAATTCCTAACCTTTACTTTGCAAAACCATATAATCTCAGTTTGGTTGGATGGAGAGTCCTTTAAAAGTCTTTGCATAGAATTTCAGTAGGATTCATAGACAGTACATTATTGTAGTTGGATCTAAACCCTTCTAGTGAAGCTATGTCTGTATGTTTAGCCTCATTATCCTGCTGGCAGCTGGTAGTACATCCAATCTGACCAGATGCCCTGTCCCAAACCGCCTTTCCGGCGCCCTCTGCCCCCTCCATGAAGTTGTTGATTGGAGAGGGTGTGTGGGAGGGACTGAATTAAGTACTATCAACATTCACATCCTCCAGGTGTAAGGGAGTGGGTATTTGAAGGCCCATGCCGCTCTCCTGCATGATACCGGCCTGGGCAGTTGCCCATGTCACCCATATCACAAACCACCAATGGTTAAAACTGTCACTATGTCATGGCAGTATGTTTTGCAACAGATTCTACTATTTCCATCTAAAGACATGAACCGTCCCGACAGAAAACAACCAATCAGATCCAAGAGGAGGGCCTTAGTGCTGTCAATCAACCTTATGTACACACTGCTATATATGCAGATAGTGAAGAAACAATTTACAATTACAGAAAAACTGTTGATCAGCCATCATTGGTGGCCATGCCAACTAGCTTTAGCATTTGCAACAGTCTCTGCTAGGTGCAGCAAAGCAGAGAACAAAGGGGAGAGGCGGTGAGCAGTGCCACACGAAGTGATTGACAGCACTAAGACCCGCCTCCTGGCTCTGTTGTCTCAACTTGTCTTAAATCAGCAGTGGGAGGAGGTGAAGGAACTCGACTGGCTTTCACAGATTATGTTTCTCATATTATAATGACATAGTGACAGTTTCAACAAATGTCTAAAAAATAATTTTTAAAAAGTTACATACTTCAGATTTAGGGCTAACAGTTGCAATTTTTTTCTAAATAGGTTGAATACCCAGCACACTTTTCTAATATTTTAAATGCTAACAATTTGGTAAAACCGTATATCATTTTTCCTCATAATTTCTGACTTCGCTACGCTTGTCTATCAAATAAATTACATTGGAAGTGAGTGCAGTAAGGAAGTTGTCGGAACTGCTGTTGCTTGAACCAGCTGCACAGGATGTTTACATGTGTCTTCTTCGGCAGAGATGGCTGAACGTCACGATGTGCAGCTTATCTTGCGGATGGCACGTGAGCTGGTGCACAAAGTCCAGTCTCTGATGGACAACAAATAACTCTACAAGGGATAACTGGGAGGACAGGGAGTGAGTGTGCAGCCTGCTGTTAGAGACAGTTTCCTGCCCTCCACACATCCAGAGCTGGCTATGGGGGTCCAAATAAAAATCCCAAAGGAGATCCTTTTGGAAGTCCCAGTGAAGGTCCCCGTGGGGGTCCCAGAGGGAGCTCCAGTGGGGGTGCCAGTAAAGGTTCCAGTGGAAGATGGGGAGCTGCACATGACTGCTTGGCTCTTGCGTTCTGTTTACATGTTCCTTCACCTGGAATGCACATGGTGTCTGTTCAGACGTTTGGATTTGTCTGCATGCTAGTTAGTTAAATCACACTGTGAACGCATTCTTCAGCCCCCCCAGTCTTACAGTGTGTGTGCATGAGAACACACACATCGTTCTGGCTCTTCTCCCAGAATCCACTCCTTTTACTGACTCTGGACCTCCCCATTTGGGAAGCCAGCAAGAAGAATTGAAGAATTGCCTAACACGTTCCTCCGTGCAGCACCACAGGAGGCCACAAGAAAGTGGGATTTACACACAACATTATTGGAGGAGCAGAAGACTTTGCCACGAAGATGCTTTCATCAGTGACCAAATGAACTGTGCCAACTACCTTTTCTCGAGTGCTTTCTAGCATGTGTGTTTTTAGCTGTTCGCCACCTTTTTAATGTTTCTTTCATTGTAACCACGAATGTTGCCTTTTATTGACAGCCCAAGGTTCTTAGATGCACTTTTCTCGTAGAGCATCTTTAGTGGTGCTTATGAAGGCTGCATCCAACTTGCCGGAGGCACGAAGCGGCAGTGGATGAATTGCAGCCAGTTTTCCTGCACATGGCATTATGTGTTTGAAGCATGTGTGGAACAAACCAGAACAGCACAACCATAAAGGGAAAAGCACACAGGCTTCATTTCTCTGGTGGGTCGTTAAAAGGGGTTGGGATGAGTTAGGATGAACATAGTGATACAATTTCCACAACTGATTGGATGAGTTCAGTTGTGCCTATCTTCAGCTGTCTTTGGTCAAGAGGTGGGGTCCGCCCTGGACAGGTTGCCACCTCATTGCAGGTTAACATAGGATGGATGTGTGTTTGCTATCCATGGGATAGCAAACACACATCCATGGGATGGATGTGTGTTTGCTTAACAAAGCAAACACACATCCATCCCAAAGGGCAATATAGAGAGAACAGATAGGTAAACACTATTTTTTTGGACTGTGGAAGGAAGTCGGATAAAACCCATGCGTTCACATGGAGGACATGCAAACTCCACACAGAAAGACTCCAGACTGTGTTTTCCCCTGATCCAGGATGCAGCTCCTTGATCAGAACACATTTTAAAATTATTTTATGATTCACCCAGTCTGTCATAAGCTGCATTTCCATCACAAATTTACACAAAACTTTTGTCAATACTCACTAATGTCAAAAAAACACAATTGTGCAATTGCTGTTTCAATTAAATAAGCACAATTAAAATTCCACATGAATAAGTTTGTTCACTCAGGAAGTCATTAAAAAACATTCTCCAACTTTCTGTATTCTTCATCTTCACGGATTGTACCAGTGACTCCATGTAATGTCTACTTCGCACATGACTTTCTGAGTTCAGGTACTCTTGTTTCCTCCCATAATCCCCTAAACATCCAAGGTAGGTTACTTGGCGACTACTCTGCTCTCCAGTGTGAGGGAGTGTGTGGCTCTATGATGATCCTGCTACCTGTTCAGGTTGATCCCACCTCTCACCCAGTCACTGCTGAGTCAGGCTTCAGCCCTGCTCCACTAACCAGGTTTACATGGGTATGCAAAAAAAAATACTTAAACTACACCAGCTGTTTTAAGGCACAAACAACGCAGCTATTCATTGTAGCATCACTTCTAAATTCTGGACTTTCTATTTTTTTTCCAACGGTCACTTAGTCAGAAATATCTGGAGAAAATGTGTATTTTCTGACTTAAATGAAGTGTAACAACAGGAGTTGAAAGGAAGAGGAACTCTACACTTTTAAGTTTTAAGCTGGGAAGAATAGTGTTGTGATCAGAAAATACCATGCTATTAAACTTGCTGCATCAACAATCCTGTCTAGAAAAAGTGGCTGCAATTGTTCAGTTGGAATTTGATAACCAGCCTAAATAAAAAAGCCAAAAAAACCACATTTTGCATTTTACTGATTCAGATTGTAAAATTCCAGAGAAGGCGTAATTTCCTCTGCATCTGGTGGCTCGTGTTGTTGGAGGCTAGTTTGAGCACATTTTTTTCTGGCTCTGGAGTAAAGCAGGGGCCTTTTGATACAGTTTCCTTTCCGCACCATCAGTGTCACCCTTCTCAACATGTCCAACATGGCTGCATTTTTCTGGTCATCCAGCATGGACCTCCACCTGTGATACAAGTGCCAAGAGTCTTCCCCAAACCCTGAAATGTACTGTAGTCATCTGGCTCTCTGATATTAGTCTGATCCCAAGAACAGGTGGTGGTGTGGATGTACCTTGCCACAGCGCCTGTTCCCTCTCCCTCATGGAGACTGAGGTTCAGGTTGGGGGAGGGTGGAAACGGGCGTCTGTGGCAGAACTTCTTCCATTCAGAACATTGTGTACCAAAGCTTGAAACAGCCCCCTCTGTGGCATGATGACAATGTGCAATTTCATACTGCATCTTGAAGACTGACTGTTTACTATGTGTGTAAAATATTTTTGGAAATAGTGTTCTTGAATTCTTAACTTCTGTGCAATTTCTGTTGTTTGGGAATCCCATTAAAGTCTATTTTGCTTGTACATACATATAAACTAAAAGCCCAATTATTTGTATTCAAACTGAACATATATAAATATATAAATCTATAACTTATTTTCAAATCTATTTTTCTGTTGGTTCTAACAGCACTAAACGGAGGTGTGTATACTGTGCAGAGATGCAGAATGTGTGCAGACTGTGTTATATGTTGACTGTTAAATGTTCTCTGTCAATGTTGTGCACTCACTTTAAGATTTATAATTATTCAGAGAGCTAACAATGACTGTGTTGCCAAACATATATTGGTCAGGATGTATAATTTGCCTTGAATGTAACGTGTTATTAAAGAAGAGGTGGTTCATTAGTTTGCTGTTCTTTTATTTCAATAAAACCTGAAACGATGCTGCAGTAATGGAAACGGAACATAACTGGTGTTTTAAGGAATGTGAGCTAACTGCATTAAAAATGTTCTGATTGATTTATTCATTATAAGACAGATACATGTTTTCAGCAAACTTGTTCACAAAAAGAAAGGTGTTGGATGCAGCTTACACAATATTGCAAAAACTGAGAATGAAACTAATATTTAAAAATAAACATAAAAGCAGACTGTATGAGTTGTACGTATGGTTGCATTTGATTGCAGAGTAGGCTTACCTTGGATAAACTGGCAATGATTTAATCTAAAAGTTTTAAAAACACAGACAATAAGCCAACTCTGGGCCGCACCACACCTTGCCTTCTCTGGCTCTGCTACATTCCATTCTTCCAAGCACAAGCTGTGTTTCCATCAACCTTTTTTTATGCAGATCGTGGAAATTTAACAATAAAAAAGTTTAAATAACTTCCTCAATTTTAGTGGGACTTCTACATATGTGGTAGAACTTCCTAAGGTGAGACTCTTCTGCAGTAGTTATTGTACCTCTTTGTATGAGGCAGCTCCAAAGCCAAAAAAAACATTAAAAATGCAAAACTTTTCAACAATGACAAAAGATTTCATGAATCTCAAGCTGGTAGATTTTTCTTGTCTAATTAAAACTTGTTCTAACAAATATGTAGCAAAAATACCTTAAAAAATAATAATTAAAATTGCAGCTTTAGCCTGAGTACTTAATACTCAGGATTAAGTACTCAGGCTAAAGCTGCAATTTTAATTTTTTTAAATTATTTTTCTTAAAGGGTTTTTTTCTACATATTGTTAGAACTGTCTATGTCCTGACAGTATAAGAAAGATAATCTGAAAAAAGAAGTCAAGCTCCGCCACCTCCTTCCAGCAGAGGACTAATTTGTAAAATGCACTGACACAGAGGCACAAACAAGAAGCAGAGTAAGAGGACAGATGAGAGATTACTTAATGATGGCAGGAAGGAACAGGTCTGTATCCCATCTCATAATGATAATGGCTAATCTTCACTAGTTGCAATGTGAACCTGCACAATATGTTGAGTTTTATCATAGATGAAAAGCCCACACTGCTGTGGTGGAACACTTTGGTTTAAGTATTATCCACTTAAACCAAAGTTTAAGTATTAAAGTTTAAGACTCTTTTCTTCTAGAAAGAGTCGAGCTTGTAAATGCTGCTGCCAAGTGGGAGTTCACAGGCAGCACTAATAGGCAGGGAGTCTGCAACCTGTGGCCCTACAATGGCTCTTACAAAACAAAAAAGGAAATGATTATGATCATGCCTGCAACAAGAAGTGGTCATCTTAGGGGTTTTTAAATTCTTATGCAATATCTGCATAAAATATATGCAACAGATTTTTTAAAAGAAAGTAGATTCAAACTAAGCAACCGATCTTTATTTACTTTCAGTATTTATAGAAAAGGCTCATCTCAGTTTACAAAATTGTTTTTTCTTTTGTACCAGAGGGTTGATTTTTATTTTAAAATATAATAATGGATAAATTAGTTTTTCTTTGCTTTCATATTAAAATATTTTATGCTTTACATATTTAGAAAATTGTCTTTTGTGGCTATATGTGAGTTTTATTTTGTAATAGCAGGGGCAAAAGTGGCTCTTTAAATGGAAAGGTTGCTCTCTCTGACCGGCTACGTAAGCTCACTATCAAAATATGAACAAACCCAAAGGAGTAGGTATGCGAGTCAAACAAAAGGTATGAGGGCAAAATCTAGCCCTCCATAAGTTTCTCTGTGGCCACATAAATGTCACTGTCAAGAGAGAACAGTTTTGTTCTTAAATGTTTTATCAAATCACATATTTTCCTGCATATTGCCATATTACATCCAAGTGAAAAGATTGATGACATCTTCAATATATAAAAAAAAAAGCACCAATCAACAGACTTTTTTTCTTTTTTTTAAAAACGCATCATTTATCACTTCTGATACATTAAAATAAACAGTACCCATGGCATTGCACAATAAAAAGGCATTGAAACAAAAATGAAACTTTAAAATAAGTATTGCAGCTTCTGAAAGCTAATCCCCTCATTCATATATACTGATTTGATTTTAGATCACTGCACTTTCTTACAACAGAATCACAGTTTTTTCTCTAAACATCCAGAGGTCGTTCCTACAAACTTGATGAGTGTGATGTGACACAAAATAACAATCAGCAGACATTCCATGGTGCTGAGAAGCGGCACATCTTCTCACGTTAAGGTACAACATTGAAGGCCAAAGGTCCTCCTGACGCAGAGGAGGGAGAGCCGCCCACAGAAAGAGGAACCAGAGGAGAGCGCTTGTCCAAAGTCCAGCGCAGATGTTCTGGATAGAAATGCAGGAACAGAATAAGCTGGACAGTTTGGTAAAACTCTAATTTACTCCACCAATAAAAATTGGAGAAACACATACCCAGAGCTGTAGGAGTCTTTCTGTGTTTGTAAACTGCAGAGGGAGACTCAGCTGAGCTCATCTGTCAGTGCTCATTATTCTGAGTTGCTTTCAGACTGATGACATAAAATTTGAAATTTCAAAGATTATTTTTACTGACTGCCCAGCAGAGGGCGTTGCGGACTAGACTGAGTGGTTCAGTGAAATCTCCATGTTTCCTGCATTCAGTCAAGCAGGTGTTCAGAGTTGTCCACTGATTAAATATTGGACAACACTTGCGCTGACTTCTCCTGACTACCGCAAGTGTTGCGCTGACTGGCGCAGAGTGGGGGCAGGTTGCTCTGTGAGGCAGAAGCTCCAAGGGGAGTTTCGTGAAAATAGGAGGTACTTTGTGAGAGCAAGTGTTTACCTCCAGTGGTTGCCATGGAGATTAAAGGATTTCTCAAACATGCAAGAAAGAATCAAAGCAACACTCCAGCTGTTTTATAATGAAACAATAACATGATACTAGGCTCAAAAAGGTTTATTTCATGTTTATTTCATACTGACCCTTTAGAGCTGCAGTATGCAACTTTTCTAAAAATTATTTATTTATTTCTGTTTACATATTTGTTGAGACAGAAAATTTTGAGAAAAAGATGGAGCTCCTCCCAGTACTCACTACTAGAAACAACCAATCAGAGGCAGGAGGCTGTGCACTGGGCCAGTACCTACACTCAAAATCTAGGGTTGCACTTCTCATCCTCTCCTGCTTCTCCTTGCTCTCTGCTAAGCTGCAGCTAGCACAGTCTGTAGTGAATGCTAAGGATAGGATGTGTGGCCACCGATAAATAATTTTTGCTTACGTTTCAATGTTTCCTACTGGTGTAAGAAACATTGAAACGTAAGCGTCAAATCATCACTTTTCAGAGATGATTTGACTCATATTACACCGTCACAACATAGTGACAGTTTTAAGAACTTATTGCAGCTTTGATGAGAAGATGCCAGCAGTAGGAGCCTCCTGTGGATGGGAACTCTCAGACAGCAACTCTTGGAAGTCACCAGTTTCAGAGAAGCAATCTCTTCTCCTTTCAGCCAATCTCTCTGATTGGCTGATCTCTGATTGGCTCTGGATTGACTTTGGAAAATATGAAGCATGTTGCACAGTAAGATTAATCTGCTGTTCTTGTGCAGGGCAACACAGAGACAAACAACCCTACACACACCTAGGGAGAATTTGGAGAGACTAATTTATAGTCATGTTTAGGACTACGGGAAGAAGCTGGAGAACCCATACATGCACAGGAAGAACATGCAAACTGGGCCGGGAATCGAACCCAGGACCTTCTTGATGCAAGGCAACAGTGCTACCAACTGCACCACCGTGCAGCCCTTTTTAACCATATTCTTGAAATTCAGTCGCAGGTCAATAATGCAAACGTTATTGAACATTAATATCCATCTATTTAGTGAAAAGACAAGTTTTAATTTCAGAAGTTAACACATTCATTGCTGCTTGTGTTTATGACAAGGCATATATTACTTTAAAAAGATTTTTCATGAATTTACAAATAAGCAATAAAACAAAACTCCTTGAGCTCCAGACAATGATATCAGTATAAGTCAATATATTCTTAAGGATATTTTTTAAATAACTTTGAAGTAAAGAAGTTACAGTGTGTTAAAAGTCAGATCTGTGTGTTTGCAAACATTGCAGCATCTTTCATCATTAGGATCATGTTGGTAGATGAGAAACTGTACCTATGTGCTGTGGTCCAGCTGTTCCTTAGCTTCTAACTGGGGTTGAGTCTCTCTGCAGACTTTTGCATCTGTGTAGAAGAACAAAGAGCTGCTCAGCTTTGAGCACCAGCCCTGCTGTCAGTGGGGGAGATGCAGCCAGCAGCATGATGCAAAACCACACTCAGACACATTCAAACAGTTGAGTTGCAAACAAACAAACAAAAAAGGCAGTTTGAAACAAAACACCATCATCAAACCACCAGCAGGGGTTAGACAAGTTCTAAACCCAAAATATAACACAAGAGGTAAATAAATCCTAAGTGCAGAAGCAGTCATGGAGTTGACACCACAAATGAGCAACAGGCCACATTAGATAGTGACAGAGTGGAGAGCTGAATAACTGGAAGCAGATGGAAGCATTAAAACTGATCTTCCATACAGTCTAGTTAAAATTAGGCTCTGACAATAAAAAAAAAAAAAAAAAAAAAAAAAAGATGAATCTGTGACAAGAAACAACAACAACAAAAGAGACAAATAGCTCAGCAACAGGCAGAAGTGTTACTGTACCTGTGATTGCTCTTTTAGGAAATCTGGGAGCTGAAATTCACCTTTATAGACCTGGAAAAACAAAGGGCTGGCTTTAGAACTTCACAGGACGACCAACTCTGAATTGGACTAGTGATATGTAATGAGATTCCACAGAAAACAGTGACATATTGAGTGGGTTGTTCATCCTTTGCCAACTTCCACAATGACTCTGGAGCAAAAAGAGGCTTAAAAGAAACAAGAAATCTGGGATCGACGTGGCAGAGACAATCCACATCCCACAGGACGTCCCTATAATGTCTTCCTGGAGATGAAAATCTTGTTTTCTCCCTTTCTACAACAAGAGCTGAGCTTTTCTTCACACACCATAATAATGAATGAACACAAGAAGGGACCAGTTGTCGAATGGATGAACAGAAACTGGTGAGTAAAAGAGAACCTGGAGGCTGGAACTGATAGGCGAGTAATGTTTTAGAGAAGTCATGTCAGATTAAGAGACAGTTTAGCTTCTAGAAATCTGTCTCCAGATTGTGGCAGACAACATGGCATACCATCTCCCATTTATCAAAAACTAATTAAAAACAAAAAAGACAAAAATGACATAAGCAAAATGAAAAGCACTTTGTCTTGTTAGCAAGTTGTGTGACAAAGATTATCCAGCACCGTCATGTCCTCAAATCAGGACATGACCGAATTCAATTTAAAGAAACTATACAATAAAAATGTTCTTATAATATAGATTTATGAAGCTACCTGAAGTAACTCAAACATCAAACATGGTTTATGTTTGAATTTTCTCAACACAGAAGGAGTAGCTCCCTTACACACATGCTGGCCTTACTAGTTCTAGCACTTTTATGTTAGAACTAGTAAGATGTTAGCACATCTTTCTGAAGCCTAATGTCTAAGAGAAAAAGCAATGAAAATGATTAAAACAAACTGCACTTGATAATACAAGGAAAAAGCACTATCATGGAACAGGTTTAGTGCGTGTGTGTGGGCGGGTCTGGGGGGTGCGTGTGTACACACACCCCCGTGTGTGGGGGTGTGTGTGTGTGCATGTGAGATCTCTGTAGTTCCCAGAAGCAGATCTGGGCTGGCTCAGAGCAGTCTGGCCTGCAGATAAAAAATGATACCCATGGAAAAAAAAAAAAAAAATCAGAAACATGTTCTCATTTCTTCTCCTTGGTTCTTGAGAATCAGATTCTGTTCCTCTTCTGGGCACTTCCAGGCCAAGACCCAAGCCAGCAACACAGCACGCAGGAGGATTAGCCGCTGATTTAGTTCTGTGGGGAAGGTTTAATCAGCGCGTTTCAGTAGGGGGCATAATGACTGAAGACCGCCTCAATCATGTGTGTGATTGCACTGTAGGTCCGTTTTCAATAATTATTGTATGCCTCAGTGTTCACTTTCTACTCCTGGTGCAACACACACACACACACACACACACACACAAATAACAGATTTCTTCTGGTGAACCAGGTCTAATGAAGCACTGGATCAGTTTGGGCTCTGAATATTTCTCCAGAACCACAGATGCAGATCAAAGGCCTGCTGTCACATCTGCTGCATGGAATTATGTAAAATAAAACCAGGTTTCCTCTTTCCTGCAGGCTCTGACCTCTGGATCCATTACTACTGAGAGATGCACTATAAATGGTTCTGAAAGAAGGATATTCATAAAGTGATAATATGTGGTTTCTTGAATTGATGTACAGAAAAGCTGATTCTCAGACTGCATAGGCTGACTCAGTCCCCATCCTGCAGACACAAATGTTGCATTGTCTTTTTTTTTCCCCCTCATCTTGCCACTGGTGAAGAACCACAGAAGCTCTCCTCTCCTGATAGAAGGGCAGCACAATCCTGCCCCTTCCTCTTAGTTTGGACCTCAACTCAAAAATGAAAACATTTTGTGTGCTTTACTGTTAAAAATAAAATTGAATATTTAGACTTTTATTCTTTTAGCACTAACTGGTTCAGATTTTTTTCGTTTTGAACAAAAATAAAATCAGTAACAAAGCTGATCCCCAACTGTAGGTTAGGGACACACCGATCTACATTTTTTACTTTCGAACCTGACTTTTGATCACAGCCAATATGTCTGATGAAACATTTATTTTTTAAACACAGACCCATTTTTATCAATTAAATTTAGCTATTGCATTTATTTTTGATTCAATTATTTTAAATTAAATAAAAATAACAATAGCTGTTGATATATGCACAGCATCATAAGCAAGTTAAGTCATAAAAAAACAAAGAACAGCTCTCACTAACTGAGAATTAAGTCTTACCATTCATGGCATAAAGTCATTCAACAGAACTGAATGGCACCTGAACGTCACGTCACTACTCTCAACAGGTATGAGTAATCGAGTTAGAAATATACATTTTTTCAACTTTTGTTTATTTGTCCAACAAGGCTATGTGATTCTGTGTCATTAGCAGGCCGGGGAACGGCTTGGAATTTCCTCAAATAACTAGAAGAAAACAATAAACACAACATGTCAGGCAAAGTTTTCTTTCACCCTGGTGAAAATCCAACATAATTCTGTTATTTTAGGTGTCACAGATGCAGTTAGTGACCGTGGTGCCCACCACTGCTCAGCGCTTTGTCACTGTCATATTGCACTCAGCACAGCTGCAGCAGTGGAAACCCAGATCATGCAGACCTAGAGGTGGGTGCCAGTGGCACGTTATGTATCACAATGGTGTTCTAAAAACAATAGAACTTCTGCAACCCACTCAGAAAGACTGAATAACATTCCTGCAGATATGAGTTCCTACAGCCATATAAGTAGTCCTGGCATTGTTTTTTTATTTATTTATTTTTTTTGTCAAACCAGTCATTTTTCTAAAGCCATAACAGGGAAAACAAAAAAAACTAAATAAATAAATAAATTTGTCTTGGTTAATGTTGTCTTTACCAATACATTTTAAAAAATGTCAACTTTGTATTAAAATGGTCATTTACCAAATTACAATTAATGACACCAGTCAAAGATTCATAAAGATTCCTTCATGTTTTTAACAGGTGTTATTTTTATGATAGTATCATGTCAGTCTTATTATGCACATACCTTCAAATAAAGTGTTATAGAACATTATAACACTGTCTAGAAAAATAGGTAATCTTATAACGTAGTATTTTAATTAATACAAACAAATATGTTACACTTTGTTGATGTACATTTTAAGAATAATCCATAATCCGGATGGACTAAGAATAGTCCATCCACTGAAGTATTTCTTCAGCGGATGGACAAATGAGCCAAAGGTACGAATTGTGCTTCCAGCACAGATTGCGAAGTGACAGGAACATTGTCCCCGATACCCAATCTAGAATTTTTTTTCAATATTGGGACAACACAGATTCTAACATTGGATCGGTGCATCTCTGAGGTCAGCCTAAACAATACTGGTTCTATGTGGTTGAAAAAAGTAGAATAATTATTTTTTGGCTTGCTACAACTTTAAATGTGTTGCAGAAGTATTCATTACTTTTATTACATTCTGTCACCTTAAAATTCAAAACTCAGTTTACAGTTGCAGGTCTTTGGGGCCAAGTTGAAACTGGCCACTTTTACGTAGAGGCATTTGCCATGCAGAAATGGCACAATGTTCTGTTCTGCGTTTTATTCAGAAGTACATGAGCAAATAAGAGTGATAATAAATGCTGTACAAACATTTCCGATTTTTATTTGTAAATATTTTTTAAAACGTCTGATTTTTCAGACTTTGTTTTAAATGTCTAAAGTGTTCAATGGCATCCATATAAACATGGACTGTGGAAGAACCACAGTGCTGGTTCTGTTGGACCTAAGTGGAGCATTTGACTCTGTTGATCGACACATTACTGAAAGGACTGGAGATTTGGGTAGGACTCTCCGGACTCAAAACTCAACTGGTTCGAATCTTACAGAAAGAACAGCGATTTCTTTGCGTCAATAGGTAACGTCTAATCGAAGTAGACAGTACTGTACTGTATTTAATAACTATATGCTTCTCCTGGCTGAGGCTATAACAGGAAACAAATAACCACCATAAATATGCGAATGATACACAGCTCTACATTATGATGTCATCAGGTGACTGAACCCATCCAGCCACTGAACAGATGCTTAGAACATGTGGATGTGCCATACCTTTCTCCAGCTGAACAAAAACCAAACTGAAGTTATTATTATTACAATCTAGAATTATAACTGAAGCTGTGTGTTATTTATTAATTATTGTTCAAAATTGAATGCTTTGAAATTGGGCCTCCTGTCTCCGTAAGCAACTCCTGCTCTTTCTAAAACTGCCTTCAGGAAATCATTACAACATGGCTCCTTCATTAACCATTTAACAACGTTTCACTGAGAAGTATTTCACTGAGAAGTAACTCCTTTGATGAGCTCAGCTGATGTGTTGTTCCACCAGGTGTTTGCTAAGTGCTGCTGGCTAGTTTGAAGGAGCTAAGTGGGGGAGCCGTGAGGAGAGCTGCTCTGACGTAGAAGCTCAGAAGCTTAGAAACTGCAGCTCTAAGGAGGACCTGCACCTTGAAGGACGCTCAGTCCACCCAGAAGTTTTACACAGCTGAATGATTGCCATGGACATTAAAGAATTTCTCAAACAGGCATGAAAGAATCAAAGCAATACTCTATGTATGTTTTTGGTGAGAGAAAAACATAACATGATATAAAGCTAAAAAAAAATACACAATACAGCTCCTTTAATGATGATCTTAAGAAATTTGCCCAAATCAGTCAATTTAAGCTTGTTAATCAAGGTTCAGGTCAGCATTAGCTACTTTGGTGAATAATGTTGATTTATGCATCAACCTGCATGCTAAACAAAATGGAGGTGATAAGCACCTCCATTTTCTGCTCACACTGTCTGTAAAACAACAAACATAAAAACAACAAGGTTTCTGGAGCAATTTTCTCCCCCAACATGGCCGTTTTTCTCAAGACTTTTCAGTGAAAAAGTGAAAAAAATCCAAGAGCAAGTACTACTAAATTGAAATTGCTGACTTAAGTATTTCAAAAATTATCCTAAATCTCTTATCTGTGTGGATCAGAACATTCACATGGTACGAGTATAAGTAAGCTAAAGCTTCAGCCTCAGCATTGCCCAGTGACTCAGCTTCAGACTCAGGAGGGAACATCGTGCCAACAGCCCAGTGCATTGGAGAAGCTGTCAGAGTCAACTTCCAACCAGGTATTAAATCAAATAAATTTAAAACATTAAATAAATTGCTTTTATTTTAAAAGCACAGTGAACACGGTTTAACTGTTCTGATTTCAGATAGAAACAGGAGGGAGAAAGACGTTTCACTGGACTTAAATGTAATTATGCTAAATGATCCATATTTTTTAAAGTGATAATCAAAACTTCCAAAAAAATACAATAAATTGATGCTTTTTGTATGTTTGTCTTGATCCTGGCATCAAAAATCAATCATTTATAAAATGCACCATGAACTCATTTGATTTTGATTAGGGATGCTCCAATCAGGTTTTTTTTTTTCTTGCTGTCGATACTGATCACTCATGAGGGCTGATCACAGATATTGATCCTAAGGACTGGCTAATCTTTTGATTTAGGTATAAATTCTACTGGGTATATGATCTGATAAAAAGGAGATATAAAATCACCCTAATTTAGACAAAACATACAAAAATCTTGCAAGCACAATGCAGCAAGTGTTCAGGCAAAAGGACAACTGAAAAACCTGATATCAGTAATAAAATATTTAAGTTTTCAAAAGCCTAAATTTGATTAGGCTGTTGAGAACACTATCTCACAACACCGTCTATAATAAATGTCAAGTAAAAAAAGAAACATTCAAAGTCAAAGTTACATTCAACTTATGATAGTTTACTAACTATCATAAGTTATTCAATCAAAACAGCTAGACTTTTGTTTTTTTTGTGGTATCCTGCTGCTGCATTGTACATCTTCTAAATTAGAGGATTTTTATGGTTCCACTTTGCCAGATCCCATAGCATTTATACTTGCTATAAAAAGCGAATCCAGGTGATCAGTATAGTAATTAGCAGGGATCGGCCTCATGGACGATCACTTTTGGAATCAGCAGGAAGAAAAGTGATCGGAGCATCCCTAGTTCTCATTGATGTAGACACATGGCAAAAATTGCATTATTTTGTTCACAAAAAGAGAGTCTTCCAGCTGGCGAACACAACACCATATTATTATGCCCAGGTGAAATATTAATGCATTGGGATAGAAGAAATACATTCATATAGTCCAAATTTATTTAATCTAGCCCAATTAATTTAATAATCTTTTGGGTTATTTTTCGGTCATGCTCATCTGGGCGAGTGTTGGCAATTGTGAGCTGCATTAAGTGCTTTCTGACTGCTCCACATCTTTTTTTTCTGCAGTGAGCCTCGATAACTCACCATTCTCCATTAAGTGCTTGTTTTTTAAATGTCATTAAATTTATGGTGTTGATGCAGTTTGACATGCGTGCCTCACCCCTGAGGTATTTTTACATCACAATACACAAACTTTGTCACTCTGAGAGTGCAACAGTTCCACTCGACATTGCTCAGGAATTGATACGGCGCGAATGTGAAGTGTGAAGGAATTAGTCCTTAGTCCTTGACGCGGCTGTCACAGATTCGATCTTTGCCGCAAGACTTCCCCCTTCTCTCATTACCCACTTTCCTGCCAATTCACTACCAAATAAAGGTCACTGAAGCCACTTAACAGAAAGTGAATGGATGGGGGTGATACAAGGCACGCAGGGCAGGCTGCAAAGTACAAGATACAGGCGATATGTTTTTGTGATCAGCAACAATAGACAGTGATTGGCAAACACCAGCCACATTTTTTCATGGAGATTGGCTGATAATGATCAGTGGCTGATCGATCGGCACGCAACTAATTGTGATATCCGTTTTGCAACGTCTTGATTCAGTCCTGTCTCAGGAGTGTGCGCTGCAGCCAGAAAGGTGGGGGACAATAAGCATTCATGCATAGAATGTTTCTTCTGTATTACTGTACTATTTAAAAACAGCAAACAGTGCAAGTCTTAATCTGAACTAAATGAGGAAGACCTGATCAATTAATCTCTCAATAAAATTGCTCATTTATCCTTCTTCTTCCCATCATCATATGGATGGTTGATAAAGAGGAAACGTTTGAGGTGTGAGAGTCAAAGTATACTACGCTGGCAGAGACATGACTGATCAATATTGTGTGATTAGCCAGCACATTACTTAGTGCTCAGGTCCAGCTGTGGAACCCAAACACAATCTGCTGGATGAAGAACTGCATAGATATTTTTGTATCATCCCTCCAAGCCTTTCAACTCATCTCATTATTACCTCTGCGGAGTAGCTGGGAATTTATTGATCCCAATATCCATTTCTCACTAGGGATCAGGACAACTCCAAAGTCACTTAGAGCTATTGATTGTGGTTTCCAAAGTCAAGTGTGATTTTCAAGTAGATCAAAGCCTGAAGGAATTCTGCTAACCAATAGCTTTTTTTTGCAAAGCTGATAATAAATGCCTATTTACAAAGTCATCTCAGAATATGCAATTTTGCTTATTATTTCTTTGTTTTAATTTGCAATGTGCGAGATGGAAAGTGCAGAAAGCACCTCCACCACACTCCTTACCTTTTGCTTGTCAGTTTTTTACTCGAGTGGCAGACAGTTGGCAGACCAGATGATCCCATGGTCTCATCTCAAATCTTGTCTGTCTCTTAAAAAATAAACTCCCACCCCTCTGACTAAATCTCTTTATAAATAATCTGCTGGTCATCTTCACTAAACACTTAATCCACTTAAGAACTTGTCTACTGCAGTGTTTTTCAAGCAGTACCTGAAGAAGGTAAAACTAAACCTCAAAAGTAGTTCAGAAATGTCAGGTTTCATACACTTGGCTCTTTCTTTCAGTGTTTAACCATGTCTCTTTCCTAGACAAAGCCACTGGCCAAGTATTAATTGCTTATGTTTAGATATGTTTTCTCTACTAGATGAAGTCGCTAAAGGAGCTACTGCTGCCATTAACTTTTTTATTTTTCTTTAACTTAGAAAGTACATCTGGATCCGTGCTTTTGCTTTTTTGTGTGTAATCTGTCTTCTCAAACTCCCAGTCAGTCCTGCCAGATGGTTGTTCACAATGAGCCACGTCTGGTTCTTCTGGAATTTTCTTCCTGTTAAAAAGGTAGTTTTTCCCTCTCCACGTATGCCATATGAGGTACTGCTGCAAAGTCAACAACCCAATGCAAGTGACCGTCCACAGTTAAAGCACAGAGATCCAGTTCCTTATTTAACAATATCCATACCATTATGACTATATAATCCTAAACACATAGGATTCATCAAGACTCATTTTGTTCTAGTTTAACACAAGAAAGTCTAATTGAGTTTACAATGTCAACTGATCAAAAGTTATTCATGTTGGGAAGCCCAGTCAACTGGGCCATTGACTTTGCAGAAATCCCCTGGGCCTAACTCTTCAGAAATCAACAGCCATGCAGAAACAGATGGACCGTCATTCAGAGGAGAAACACAAGTACCACTTGGTCAGAGCTTCCACTAACAGAATATGCTTCCATCACCTTCTGGATCAGTAAAGAAAAACATTCCCTCCAGCAACTGTTTCCTTCCAAATGTTTGTTCTGCAGACCTACATGACCTTTACTGAAGTGAAATAAAGGCTGAAGAGGAGATGAGACAACATAAATATTTCTGTCCACCTTGGTGACAAATAAGACGGCACAAAAAGCAATTCCAAACACTTCCTCAACATCCAGCATCTTTAGCTCAGGGAATGTAGCCAGACATCTTGCACAACATTGTGTGGTAATGGACTGCACCATTCACTCTAATGAATTTTAAAAAGAGTTTTCATAAACACTCCTTCATACAAGTTTAACAAGTTGTCATGTTCCCATTTTTAACAGACTAGAGGTATGAATAAATGACAACGTCAATGATGTGATGTTTTTTTTTTCTACATCTAAAATTATTACTGAAAGGCCTTATCTTAGATCTATGTAAGAATAGGAACGTAGATCAACCGGTAAATCAAGAGCTTCTCTTTTTGACTTAGCTTTCTCTCCACGACGGACCAATACAACACCTGCTTCACTGCAGACGCTGTGCCAATTCAACTGTCGATCTCCCACTCTTTTCTTCCCTCATTTGTGAACAAGATCCCGAGCTACTTAAACTCCTCCACTACAGGAGGAGGTTAAGGACCTGGAGAAGACAGTCTACCTTTTTCCGGCTCCAGACCATAGGCTCTGATTTGGAGGCACTGATCCTCATCCCGGCTACTTCACACTCGGCTACAAACCGCTCCAGTGAGAGCTGCAGATCACAACCTGATGAAGCCAACAGGACCACATCATCCGCAAAAAGCAGAGATGCAAGGCCACCAAAACAGATCCCCTCATCACCTTGGCTGTGCCTATAAATTCTGTCCATGAAAGTAATTAACACAATCAGTGACAGAGGGCAGCCTTGGCGGAGTCCTATCCTCACCGGAAACGAGCCCGACTTACTGCCAGCAATGCAGACCAGACTCTGACACTGGTCATACAGGGATAAACCACCCATATCAAAGGTCCCGGTACCCCATACTCCCAGAGAACTCCCCAGGGGATTCCCTGTGGGACACGGTCAAATGCCTTCTCCAAGTCCACAAAACACTTGTAGACCCGTTGGGCAAACTCCCACACACCCTCCAGGACCCTGCTGAGGGTGTAGAACTGGTCCAGTGTTCCGCGACCAGAACGAAAACCACACTGGTCTTCCTGAATCCGAGGTTCGACTATCCGACGGACCCTCCTCTCCAGGACCCCTGAATAGATCTTGCCAGGGAGGCATAAGAGTGTGACCCCTCCTATTGCTCACCATGTATATGTTTTTCTTATTTAGAGGGACTCAACATATTTCATTGAGAGCTGATAATTTTACTTTGAACAAATTGTTTTATTATTGCAAACTAATAGTCGAGGCATTTGGGCCATTTTCTCATCCTTTATTGACTCACTGCATCTAACACTTATGGGTCATTAAGATGCATTTCATTCATTAATGTTAATTTTGTAGAATAACTTATTACACTGTGAAAAACAGTTGTAGTACACTGACAACATGCTAGCTAATTTTAATACAGCAAGATCATGGTAACCAGTGAGCATTGAAAGGCCAGCCCGGCTCTGTCTGCAGTCAGGCTGCACGTGCATTCGCTGTGTTTACAGACAACCTCTCTATATTCACAAAGCACCCCAGACCTAGCATTCTTGTCATGGATTGCTTTTTAACAAAAAAAAATGTGCTGTATGCCGAGTTAAAAAAGTAAACCCCCCAAAAAACCCACATTTCTTTAGCCTTTTCCGGATTGTTTGTTTGCTCATGTGCTTTCCATGTATTACCCATTGTCAACTTAAGAGCAACTCAAACTTTAAGCAGCTCAAACCAAAAGCCTGCATATTGACTTGATGCAATAGGAGAAAAGAAAACAACACTCATGGGCTGCAGATGTACACAGCATAAATCCAGCAAACAGGCTTCAACATGCACATGCTGTCAACATGCCAGGCAGGTCTACTGTAAAAACAGAGCTGAGTGTTACACACAGCAGAAACAGACCAAGCACACACACATATTTACAGCATGTAAATAATGTAAACAAGACCACAGACACATTAAAGAAGAATTAACACGCAAGACCGTGACACCGAGGAGGGAACTCGAGCAGCACTCTCACAAATAGTAGCCTGGACAGAAATGTGGCAACATGCAGCAGCGCGGCTTTAAAGGAGCAACACCACGCTAGAGGAAATGTGCTGCTCTGTGCTCATTTCACAATAGAGAAATTATAATTTTAGACATGAACACAATGCTACTATTGATCAACATCAGCCGCTTAAAAATTATGTCAATGCCGAGTTGTGATAAATTATTTATTCTATTTGACATAAAATTGAATGAAAAAAAAGTTTAAATATGTAAAACCATTCTGGATCCCCTCTTAGAAGAACTTTGAAATGTATACTCCTGCTCACAATTATTGGCATCCATGAAGTGCAAGTACATATCATGGAATATTTAACAGAAGGAAATTCATCAAGTGAAAGAACATTTTACTACAAATAGGTTGTGTTTGACACAAAACAGCAAATGATAAAGAACATTTAAAAAGATAATTATGAGGAAAATATAGAAAAACATAATTTTTACTATGTTAATAGTATTGGTACCCTTTGCTGTAATTCAGGATGAAAACCCTCACCTGTTACAAATCACAAATAAGGATCACCTCTGATGAACTGCCTCCACCAATGTGACATGATGAATTAACCAATGATTTATCATGTTGGTATTTTAAAAGCCACCCTCTTAATGTGTGACAATGGTAAAGACAAAGGAGCTGTCTGAGGACACCACAAATGCTATTATTTGTAAACACAAGAGGGTATAAAAGGTATAAAGCAATT
This sequence comes from Poeciliopsis paucimaculata, assembly GCA_903067055.1. NCBI lineage: Eukaryota > Metazoa > Chordata > Actinopteri > Cyprinodontiformes > Poeciliidae > Poeciliopsis > Poeciliopsis paucimaculata. The sequence continues at coordinate 26,838 of CAEGAD010013610.1, forward strand.
GCCAAAGACGTTGGTATTCCTGTTTCAACTGTGCATAATGTTAAGATGTTTTCCAGGCACGGAACTGTCAAGAACATCCATGGACCTGAGGGATGAGAAAAATTGATGACAAAAGTTTTCAATGGTTGGTGCGAATGGTGGAAAAACACCACATCAACAGACCTGAAGACTAACCTGGAACAGTCTGGTGTAATTGTTTCAACAAGTACCATACACTGTAAACTAAACATCCGCTTCATGGGTGGAGGCCAAGACTGAGGGAATCTGAACAAATCTCCAGCCTTCTGGAACAATGTTTTATGGACAGATGAAACAACAGTGGAACATTTTGATAATTCACACAAACGGTATGCTTACAGGCGGCGCAATGAAGCCTTTAAGGAAATGAACACCAACAATCAAGCTTGGTGGAGGATCCATATCGCTCTGGTTCTGCTTTGCAGCATCTGGTACTGGAGGCCTTGACCATATCACAGGGATTATGAATCAGAAGATTATCAAGCAATTCAAGAGCAAACTATTTTGCCGAGTGTAAGGAAACTTGGTCTGAGGCAAGGATCCTGGGTGCTCCAGCAAGATAAAGACTGAAAGCACACCTCCAAAAGGAAGCAAAATGGTTAAAAGGGGAAAAAATTGACTGTTTTAACATGAGTCCTGAGGTCAGCAATGAGTCCTGATCTCAATCCAGTTCAAATTCTTTGGGTGGAGCTGAAATCTGTGATTGGAGAAAGTAACCCTGCAAATGTTCAAGAGCTTGAGCATATTGCAAAGGAATTGTTGTAGAAAATGCCACCAGAGAAGTGCAAGAAGCTTAAAGATGAATATAAGAAACATTTGGAGGCTGTCTTAGCTGCCAAAGGGTGTGCAACCAAATATTAAGGAGTGGTATCAATGTTGCTAACACATGCTAATTTTCTGTTTTGTCCTTTGGGATTAAAATATTTATGCTGAAATAGCAATTGTCTTTGTTAAATTTTTTTTTGGACCTCAAATTGAAAGATCCTGCTGATATAAATTTTGAACATTTCCATTTATTTTTGAAGATATTCATTCAGCTATACAAAACATGAAGTTGTGGTTCTGGATTTGACTATATGTTGAAATCTTTGTCATAAAACTGAATCAATAAATGAACTAAACAGACAGTATGACAAGCAGGAAACTGTCCACTAGTGACTGTAATGCATCAGTGAAACCAAATTGCTGAGACAACCCCGGCTTGTATTAACCTCAGCTGGGTTTGGGCTGCACCTGCTTGTGACCAGACTTGTAATGACTACTTCCTCAACCAATCAGCAGCACCCTTACTGCTCCTGGTCAGATCTGCTTCAACCTTCTGGGTTCTGAATTAAAACAACACATTGCTTTTTATTGCCAGGAACAGCTTTGTGACGATGGAAGAAGTATTTTATTGAATTTCTTGTAACTTAAAAAGTAACGCAGCTAGTAGTAGTGTTTATTTTAATGCTATTATTCTCATTATTGTCTGTCGATGTCAATCACAACATTGGGGCTGGATATTAGCACCCACCACTTTCCAAATGCAGGTACCTTTGTGAAGTTGCCAGTGCAGTCACAGTGGCAGCTTTGGAGATCAAACAAGAAGACAACATTTAAGTTTTACGGCTGACCTGTTGTGGGAAGCAATGTCACTGAGAGGTCACTAAACTCTATAAATGTCATTATTAACAGAAAAGAGACAACATTTTTCTGTATTTCCTGAATTATTTTCTCTTCTCATACTTATCCGTATCTGTAATGTCCTTAACTTTTCCATATGGCGGGAAGCTTTACTGTACCACTCAGTAAAATCAAAACAAATTTTTTTTCATGAATTAGACAGCTGTCACTTAAACTGGTGATCCAATTTTTTAACTGCGCCTGTGTCAGAGAAAAACTAAAACAAAACATTTTTTCTGCAATAAAGAAAGCCTATGTTGGGCAAAATCTATGTTTTCTATAAAACAAAATAAAGGAAAATGGAAGCTTTTTGGTAGTTTTAATTTAACTTGAATCTAAAGTTGTAGATAGATTTACATTGGAACCAACCAAGAGAAAAGGCAATCAGAGCATCTCTTCTCCCTTTAGCAAAGTGGAGGGTCTGTGACAGCTTTCTCCATTTTTTGTGGTCAGATATTTTCTCTAAAATGTAATCTAAAGAAACAAAAGATTTCTCCTGCTTCTTTAAATTCCACATACTTTCCATCTAAGTCACCACTGAGAAAAAAATCTATTAAGTTCAGCATTTCTTTAATTTCAACAAATGGAAAAGCAATCAAAACTCTAGTAAGAGAGTCATTATTCCTCATCAGGATAGCTCTACCATAATGGAAAAAAAATTATCTAACCATAGCTGGGTAGCAGATATCAAAACCACCACTTTAAGGGCATGCAACTGTAAACTCAGATGTAAGGATTCCTCTTCAGAACAAAAAACAAAGAATAGACCACTGTTATGTGGTATAAAGTCCTTCTCCCACATTTAATACTCTGCTGTGGCTTATTAAGCTTTGCTGGGAGTGCAAAATCTGGCCCTTAGTTGTTTTACTCCTCTCATGATTTAAAATTCTCTGTTTCATAAGGCCAGTGAGAGACTGTGCTGCTGCTGTAGGAAGTAAGAAAATGCTGTGCAGGAACATCCTTGTTGAATTAAAATGATCTGCAAGAAAGCTTTGATCTATTAGAGGAAAAAGCTATTCATATTAACCTGGTCCTATGAAAAAACATATAACTTTTTTTCATAGTGGTATGATAGTTTTTTTTGTAAAAATTATCTAACCACTTTAATCAAATCTGGTAACATCAAGTAGGTTGAAAGATCTCAAAAAGGAAAACATCATGATGTGATCTAAAGAAATTAATAAGGGGGGTTAGGGTTAGAGAAAGTCAACGGCATTGCGGTGCCAGTTAGGCTGGTCCCACTGAGGGACCAGCCTAACACAATGACTCATGAATGACTCACCCAGGAGGTCAACATCAGCAGTGGGAAAATACAAGGCTTTGTTTACACCAGTGGCCAGATCTGTTCAGAAACGTTCAGCATTTTTGGATGTCAACTGGGGAAAAGTTTCACATTTAGATGAGAATGTTTAGAATCCACTGTAGTTCTCATGCCAGGCCACAATATGGCACTGTGAGTTTAACATGTAGCAATTCTTATTGCCTCATGGGTCTGTTCAGTATCTGCAAAAGTGCTCCACCATCATCGATAAACCAAGTACTCATGAAACGCATATATTTTCTGTATCAGAAGTTCTGTTAAACCAAACAGATTAATGAAGCTGTGACTATTTTTAAAAATTATTATTGTTATCTGCCTGCGCATGTGTTGAATAAAGCCTACAGCCATGCGTTCTGCACATGTGCGCTTTCACACTTGTAGAGTACTTCCAGAGAAGTTTCACTCTGAAACCTAGTTTCAAGAGTGCTAGTGTCAAGAGACTCTAATCACTGAAGTGGTGTAACCAAGCAACTGGATTGCAACTAAAATGTTATGGTTCCACCGAAAATCAGCCCTGTAAATAGGACCTAAATCACTGCAGGTGATCAACTAAGGCAACCAATTGCATTAGTTGATGTCAGTGTTCAATATTTATCAATCAGAAAGAGACAAAGTAGATTCCATGGAAGAGTTCCTAGGCAAAAACCACAGCTGAACATAAAGGCAAGTAAAAGATTAAAAAAAAATAAAACATCAAAATGATCTCCAAGACTTGGGAAAATATTCTGTGGATTGATGAGACACCTTGACAGAAAGTGTGTGTCCTGCTACATTTGCTGTAAAACTAATATTGCATTTGAGAAAAACAATATCCTTTCTACATTTTGATGATTTGTGACTGCTGTTGTGTCTTAGCACCTGGATAACATGTTGTAATAGATGGAATCATATCTTCTGATCACTGGGAGAAAATTCTGTTTGCATCAGATTATTTCATTTACGCAGCAGGGCAATAATCCAAAGCATAAGGCAAGTTCACTTCTGAATGGCAGTGTTATTACCAGCTCATATAATAAAATCATAAGTAGAAAGAAATTCTCTATCTATAGCGGATATCTGTTCTTAAATACTAAAAAACACTTAACCCATTTTAAAGTGTGGAAACTGAAACTGCTACTAAAACTAGTGTTTTTGAAATCCCCTGATGTGGGTGCTTAAGGTCTAGAATTTCCCTTGTTTAGCGTATTCATTTATTTCTCTGAAATAACCTAAGGGAGAGCAGAGTAGAGTAATGGAACAACATGACCATGGGCTGGCTTTGTAGCTGTGAATAATGAAACTGGTTCACAGAACACACTCTAGAAGCATCCCTGAACTCAACAAGATAAAGTTCCAGCGCTTGCTGAACAGAGATAAACACAGACTTCAAGGTTCACTTTTATTGAGGTTATTTTATTACCTCAATAAAAGCCTGGGCATCGGCTTTATCTTTGAGAACTAAGACATCTTGTCCGTCACGTTTGCTGGAAAAAACAAGTATTTAATGTGGAACATAAAAGACGCCTTGGCGACACAAACAGGACTTTTCAGGACTAAATCCAGATATCTGGAGAGAGTTCTGTAGTTCCTGCCTGGGAGTAAAGAAAATCCGCCAAAAATGTTTGGACAGTGCTCCAATGGGGGAGAGGTAAAACTTTGAAAAACAGTCAATGCGAAGACACTGTGTATGTGTGTAGCACACACAGAGCTGCAAAAGTCTCTTAAAAGAACAGAGTCCTGCATTTTCCACATTTCCAGACTCTGCAGTGGCTCTAATCCTGCACCATTTCACTAGTAAGACTTTACTGATTGGTGTTACACTCAATGGAAACAGCAGCCTGTTTTCTTAAAGCTGCAGTATGTAACTTTTATGGGTTTTTTTTTATACATATTTGTTACAACTGTCAATGTCAAAACATAGCTCAGTCAGAAACAACCAATCACAACCAGGAGAGGGTCTTAGAACTGTCAACCAATCCCCCTCGTCTCTGCTTCACTACGACTAGTTCCCCACACTGGAGCCTACAGTAAATGCTAAGGCCAGTTAGCATGGCCAAGGATAACATCGGATAGACAGTTCTTCTGTTTACAGTAACGATAAATTGCTTCTTCACCATTAGCTTAATGATGAAGAAGCCGATGCACATACGTGAGCCGGACTGATAGCGCAAAGACCCTACCTCTGGCTGTGACTGGATGTGTCTGACCAACCGGTGTATGTCTGCAGATAGCAGTAGGACTACAGAGAAAAGACAGAGGAGCTTGATTATTATTATTAATTTATTTTTTTACAGATTATCAAGTCGTAGTGATATTATGATGTCAAATTTAGGTTCAAACAAGGCTAGAGATCAACTGGAAGTTTTGTGTCGTCTTCCTCTTCCCCACAGAAAGACAGAGGTCACTAAAAGGAGGACAAGAGGATTCTTCGAGACATCGAGATGTTTTACAACACCACTGTGGAGGAGATGCCTAGATGAATGTGGGTGACCTGATTTGAGCCCTGAGATCATTTTTTCTTAGGGCTCAAATCAGAACTGAGTTCTGTTCACTCAGTTCTGTTCTGGGTGAACAGAACTCCTTTACTCAGCGCAAAGGAGCTCTGTTCACTCAGAACTCCTTTACGCTGTTCCCAAAGAACAGCGTAAAGGGTGATTCATTCATTCACTTTCTGAAGATTGACAACTTTCAGAGGAAGATGCTCTTGAAATAGAAGGCTGACAGTTAAAATTTTTTTTTTTTTTAAAGCCATTTCTGTTTCAGAAAAACGAAATGCCTAATTGAGTTGGGTAATACACAGCATGAGTTATTAACCACCAAACAGCAGCTTTCATTTCCATTTTACACTGCTTTACAGCTAAAAGACCAACTGCTCAAACCAGGATCCAACATCTTTCCACCAAACCCAAACAGCTTCAAAGGTTCACCAGCTCAGCTGAGGTATTTCTGAACACCGTCTTAAACTACAACTAACCCTGTTCTGAAAGCTAAACCCACCACTGTTAAATGTTGAAAAATTGCAGCAAAGTGAGTGGAGCCAAGAGACAACCAAGTTTGGGGATGAGTGGAGGGGGTGAATGGGTCTGTGATCAAGATGAAAAAAGCACAGTGCTTTTTTGCTGTATTCATTAATTTTCAGACTCTAGTGACTTTGTTTAAAAATACTGATAAATCTAACAATTCTTATTCCGTGCAGATGTAGACTTTTATGGTGTCGGCGTTCTGCACCTTGGTTGCAGGCAAGCCTGTCTGTCCTCAAGAGAGCAGCGAGAGTGGCCATTAGCTTCTCCTGCTTCCTCAGCACTACAGTCGGTACGACAGAGTCATCAGTTCAACACCATACCATACCAATAGTCAGAGCAGAGCAGACTCATTCCACTCTGTGTCCACATTGCAAATAAATCACACATTTCTAAAGCTGAATAACACTATCAATCAATGCTCACCAGTCGCCATGGCAACCCTCACAACTGCAACTCCTGACCACCAGGCAGGGAATAGGAGGGGAAGGAGCGCTGTGCTTTTATCTCAAAACACAGGTTAATGACGAAGTTGTACCACACCATATTGCTAGGAAAATTCAATCGTTTGAATAAAGTGTCAATAGTGAGATGGTTTCAGGCAAACTAATTGAACAAAACTTAAGGGTCAAAATTTGCACAGAAACATAAATATAGAACCGTCATTAACCTATTTAGACAGTTTATTTTGGATTTTTTATTTTTACCAATGCATTCTTTGGGTTGTCATATTTCAGAGATATACCAGCCTTCCCAGTGCCCAACATCTTGTTTTACACCTTGTATCTTCTTCTGACTTTAAATTCAGGTCAACTTCTGGAATAGATGAATGAAATAAAAATGAGTTTTTGAAAATTATTTTCTGTTATTTGTTATTTATTTTTAAGAAAGGAAAATAATTGTTAAAAATCTAAGTAAATCTGGTTAGCAGATTTGGTATGAAAAATATGTTTTTGGTATGAAAAACATAATATTAGGCTACATCACACAGTCTTAGGTGGAATGCTCAATGTAATATATAATAGCGCATTGCCACTCTTAATACAATGGTCACTCATTGCAGAAAGGCTAAGAAATTAAATTTAAAAGCTTTTCTTATATATAAATTCAAAAGGACAACAATTGGATAGAAAGGTAAAAGTTTTAAAAACTTTTACCTTTGTCTAGGTTGTATTCTCAACCTAGACAAGCTGAGAATACAACTTGTCTACAAAATTCTTAGTAAAATGGCACCTTAAAAATATTGTGTAAGATTTAATTTTAGTGAACTATTTAATCTGTCTTCTTACAACAGTAAATGATTCTCAAAGCAACAGCTTAGCACTCACCCTCCTGGTGTTGTCCAATACTCTGGGGTCCGGCTGCCCGTAGTTTGGGGGGTTGGCGTGCGGGTCATAACCCAGTCTGGAAAGCATGGGAGCGATGACCGCCATGTCCCTCACCACATCAGGAGGGATCTTTCCCACCCATTTAGACAAAGCTTCCACATTTACTGGCTTAATGACTTGGTCTGTGGACCTCTCCACCCTAAAACAAAAAAATACAAATGCTGATTTTAGTTGAGAATCACAGACTTTATTCTGTGGCAGTAAATATGTACTATGTAGTAAAAGTAACATGTTTGTTTAATTTGATTTATTTTTTATTTTTTACTTTGTAGTAGCAACAAAGGAAATCCTAGACTGGACACAAACAGATTTAGTACCACTGAACATCAAAACTTTAAAACTCAAAAAAGGCAAAAGACAGACCAGCAGAGGAAAAGCTTTGAAAATATTCAAAGTAGTGAAAAAAAACAAAAAACAAACAAACAAAAAACATGGCTTTACTCTTATCTCCAGCTTTTAAAACAAATACATGCTGAGGCCCAAATCTACAAGTCTACAGATTCAAGATAATGCTTGTAGGGAAGTTTAAGTTCGAGTTTATTTAACACATTTCAGCAACAAGGTAGTTCTGAAGTGCTTTACATAAAAACACAAAAATAAAAACAGAACAATTCTTAGTCAATAATTACAACATTATATTTTGTCAAGAGACGTCATTACACATCAGAATGTTGATTAAAGTTTTATTAATAATGTTTCAAAAGAAACTCTAAAGAAGTGGGCTTTTAGACTAGATTTAAAGGCACTCAGTGTTTTCTGGAAGTTTATTCCAGATTTGTGGTGCATAGTACCACATATCCACTTCTTCATGTTTGGTTCTGGTTCTGGGGATTCAAAGCAGACCAGAACCAGAAGACCTGAGAGGTCTGGAAGGCTGATATAACAGCAGCAGATCTTTAATGTATTGTGGTGCTAAGCCGTTCAGAGGTTTATAAACTAACAACAATATTTTAAAGTCTCTTCTCTGAGTTCCAGGGACCCCAAGGAAGGACTTTAGAACTAGGGTGATGTTCTCCATTTCTGGTTTACGTGAGAACGCGAGCAGCAAAGTTCTGGATCAACTGCAGCTGTCTGATTTTTTTAGGCAGACTTTCGAAGCCACTATTGCAGGAATGTGCAATATATACGGTATATGGTAAAAACAATAGAAATTTTGCTTACGATGGAGATCTGCAGTCTGCTGGCTAAATGTGATAGGGCTTGTTGGTCACGTAACCAGTTGGCATCAATGAAGAGCAAGCGGGAAGTAGCATGGCCAACCGCCATGCAGGGTTGGCCATGCACTCTTCCCGAGTGCAGGGAAGAGCTAGTTAAAAAGATAGGTGGAAAAACTTAAATTATCTGGACCTGGTTCAGGCTTAACTAGGTCTGTGCTGGTTAAACCATCGCTCCTGAGGACAGTCACTATAAGTAATACATATCACAGTCAGACAGCAGGGAATCAAGCACGTGGGATAGGTGCAATCCCTGCTGGGATGCCACACAGAGTAAAGCTCACTGGGTCCAAAGGATCCCGTTTCTTACACCACCCGCCGACTTAGTGGGATGCTCAGGAGGAGCACGGCAAATGTTGCAGTCGGACAGAAGTGCTTCAGTCAATTTAACAGATGAACTCTCACTTCAACACAGCCATGTGTTAATATGGACACAAACACTAACATGTTTGTGTCCATGTTAGTGATGGGAATTGGCTCCTTCGTCAAACATAAAAACACAAATGCAATTGTGCCACCACAATGCACTCCGCCACCCATTTATTTTGATCTGGATGGTGGTAAATTTATTTTCTGGTTCGTCAGTAAAGTTACTGCAACAAGCATCAACTACAGCACAGCAGCCCGCTGTGTTCAGTCCATCTGCTCACCAGTGTAAATACATGTGCAGCGCTCTTCTTGTTTGCTTTGAACTGGCCACCAGACCAGTTATCACTCAATAAAATTCTCTCAGAAAAAGTGGATGTTACAGCTGGTCAGTAATTTAATTTTACATAATTGCCACTGTTAAAATTAGCTTGCTATAATGCAACAAACCATGGCTTCTATACTTTATTAAATATTTCATCCTATTTGATGATTGTTATGAATACCACCATGTTCTAGAAACGAGGCAAACCATCCAGTTTTTGTCGTTTAATGAAGGTTTTAATATTACAGTCGCTACAATGAGCCTCAGCAAAGGAAAAATTAAATGAGAAACCGGTGTAAAAACTTTAAACCACTTATATTCTACGTTTCCTCCTCACTCTGGGTCAACTGTTGCCATGATAACTGACAGCAGAGATGCTGTCAGTTATCATCAACCCACAGAGCAGGGAGTGGTCTCTGGTCTGCTTGCATTCACACTGCCTCCAAACCGCACCTTCAACCGAACTGAGACCGAGGTTTTTAGGTGGATCAGGGTTAGCTCTTTTGGTCTGCATTAAAGTTCAATTGCACATTTACAGTGTTCCTGTAGATCTGTAAATCCAAACAGTTATTGATCTCTCACAGGCTGAAACTAGTTGTATCAAGTTGCTCTCCTCCCCTCTGCTCGTGTTTCCTGGTTGGCTCTATACTTCAATACAGCAATTCACTTTCCTCTAATTCATTTACTTTGCAATTGAATCTTTACACTGTATGGGTTATAGTCTCCTGCATGATTAATAGAGGGAGTTGGTTTTGTCATCTCAGGAGAATGGTGTAGATGCATTCTGAGAGGTAGGCTACGATCCAAACATCCACTCTCCAATAAATGGAGAGAGAATCACTTTAGGTAAGTCCATCAAGGCCCAAGAGGCTCCTGAGCAGAGCTTATCCATGCTGTTAGTTGCAGGCAGCCTTCCATGCAGAGTAGCAAAACATTTGTAACACAGAGAATTGTTGTCTAAAATGGAATCATGCAAATTATTCAAACTGCGTTGAAAATGTAGAAAAGATGTCATTGTCACTGCCTAAATGCAGGGTTTTGTATTTTGAAGCAAAGGGAATGTCTCCACTCTGATAGCTAGAGATGGTAACTGTAAGGAAACAAAAATGCTCAAAAGAAGAAGTTACGCAGTGATCAACAATGGCTTTACGATCAGAACATTTTTGCCAGATAATGGTATTCTGGAACACAAAGAGATATGCAACAGGCTGAATGCCTGACAGGCAATAGGTTAAGTAAACATTTCCTGCAGCGTAGCTAAGCATAATGAGAAAATCATTTTAATGAATAATAATAACATAATAATAATAATGATAATAATAAAAACACTTTTTTTTAAGCCAGTTTGCAAGTGTCTCTGTTGCTCTGAGCATTTCACTGCTTTGAGTGACCTGTGTCCAGTTCACTCAAACTGGACACAGGCTGATCTGTATGGATATTTATATCAACTTCCTGTGAGTGATGATTATCATTCTTTGGAGAACTCCACATCATGGTAAGAGTGTAATTCACCGCGTTAGCTCTGGTTGCGCAGCTCTAGGTGAACTGCGAGAATAATTAATCGCGCTTTCAGAGGCGCGTGCAGTTCATGTATGTGTTCCTGGTTGGCCGGTGCATTAGTGCTCCCCTAACCAATGCTTAATTGGCCAACCTGAAAAGCAATCAGTTATAATTGCAGTTTACTAATTTGTATTTGTGAACAAACAGAGCTCAAACTCAAAGATTAAACTCAGAACTTCAGATTGTAGTTAACAAAACAATAACTATGAAGACCGTTCTTTGAAGTAAACTTGCCAGCTCCTTAAAATATTACATTTAAATGTTAAATAATTTTAAATATTTTCATTTATGTACGCTAAAACCATTAATTAAATTAAATTAAATTAATTTAATTAAATCAAATTTATCTGCATTGTTAATCTCAATAGATAAATGTTACATTTATGTATCTGTGGTCTGTGTTAAAATATTGGCATTTACTGGGTCCCTCAAGGCCTGGGGGACTTATGGAGTCACTGACTTAATTTGGATTAAACAGAAGTGCAAATAATTGATATTCATTTTAATTGTATTTTTTGATTTGTTGTTTTTAAGACTAGTTGCAGGTTTAGATAGCGTTTCACTGGTGATGTTTTCCCACAACATAATTACTCTAACATTTTTATATTTCCTGTCCACTTAACATCTTTTAATAAAAACACATGCTGGACTGCCTTGACCACCGGGCTTAGCAAGTTTTCTGGGGGAAACCTTAGTAATACAATATTTAACTCTAAGACTTCTCAACAGCCTGAATTATACATAAAATCAAATAAATCTCACAACATTGCCTATATCAAATATTATAAGTCAAATGCAGGTTACATTAAAATAAACAGCCCTATGTTACTAAATCAAAACTGCCTGAGAGCATGGCAATGTGTTTTGTGCTGGTTCTGATTGGTTGTTTCTGACTGAATGCTGTAATTCTGTAGAATACAGGGAGAAGGCAGAGAAGCTTGATCACAAATTATCTGTTAGGTCTATGTTAGGACAGCAAACCTTTTAATACACATGTTAAAACTTTTTTTTAAGTTATGTGCTGTAGCTTTAAGCAGGTGGAGTGTAAATGCCACTATGTCTGTAAATTATTACTCCTCAGTAGCACGTAGCGGCGATTGAACAAAGAGAGCAGAACCCAGCGTCTTCCACCGCTAGCCCGATGACTTCAATAATTTTCCAGGTTATTTGCTTGGCAATTATGCACTGCTTTACCTGGTGTCCAACCGCCCAGGATGCCTTTTTTTATTTGCAGTGAGCCTCTATAACTCACTGTCCTCCTTCAAATGCTTGTTTTTTAAACTCTACTAATTGACTCGTGTTGATGCATTTTGACGTGCTTCACCCCCGAAGCACGTCTTTTTCTGTCGCAAGTTGCAAACTTCCCCATTCACTCTCAGAGTGTTAAAGTTTCACACGACATTGCTTAGATTTGCTACTGCGCCTGCAAAGTGTGAATTAGAGGGAGATATACTGCACACTGGCTGTTGCAGGGTGTAAAATATGAGATGGTTTTTGTGATCAGCAACAAGAGACAGTGATCAGCAATCAGCGTTCAAACACTTTTTCAAGGAAATAGGCCAATTATGATTGGTGGTTGATCAATTGTCACACCAACATTATCAACAATCTATTGCATAACCTGCCGAGAAGCTGTTTCAGGTTTCGTCACTGTGACTTAACTGCTAAACAACGTGTAGTGAAAACTCAACCAGGCTCTATTTTACCCTACGTGGTTCAACATTACTTTACTCTTCGACTCTACCCTACCCAGCTTGACCCAACTGTACTCCACTCTAACCACCCCTTTAAATGCATTTGATTATTATCCTTTTAAAATTTGACCTGTACAAATAATTATGATGGGATTGTTTTTAAGCCAGTCGGCCAAAATGACAGACAACAAAAACAGTCTAGTGCAACCCGACTGTAACTAAGCACAAAATTCAAATAGAGAATATTTTAGCAATCTGTAATGTAACCCACAACACTCTCTCTTCTTGGCTTTGGAAAAGAAAAAAAAAAGAAAGAAAATGATGCCAGTTTTCCTCATGTTGATGCTTTTAATCGCCTTCAGTGTGTGAATTATTTATTGCTGGCCTCCATTTACACAGCATTGTGTTTTGCAGTCACCATAGCTGATAAGGGATAAATAAGAGAATCACACAGACATCAAGATCCCAAAGATGATGGAGTTAAAGATTGAAATGCTGCCTCTTCAGGGGATAGTAATGGAGCAGGATTCTGAGCTAGACAGGTTGTCCATTAAATCAAGGCTAGGTAATTGCTGTTAATGCTGAGGCAAGGTCCCACAGTGGGGCCAGGCTTCCCACTGAAAGAGATCTTCATCTGGATAGAGACCCAAAACATAAAGAACAGGAGCACGGTGATTGTAGTGTCTAAAGACGCTGGACAACTCGCATCACTTCACTAGTGAAAAAGACACCACAAATTCAGATCAGTAAACTGCAATTATAAGTGATTGCTTTTTAGGTTGGGCAATTAAACTATTCCCCCTGTCCCAGATTTCACTAAATCTAACACAGAAGCTGTTAGAGGTGCTGATGGTTTTAGCAGCAAGAGGGACCCTAATTCAAATCCTGCTCAGTGCCTCAAGCAGCCTTGGACCGGCCCCACATGATGAGTTAAATCTGCTGCACCGTGCGCAGAGGTGCCCAACAAACAGGAGGTTTAATTTAATGCTGCTAATGTGGCTCTAGTCCCGCTTACATTTTATGTCTTTTGAGTTTTTAATAAGGGTTACAGAAACTGTTGGTCGCTAGAGTTTAGTAAAGCATGGCAGGCCGCCAGGCATATGGTACACTGGGGAAAACCCTGAAGTGGTCAGGTGTGCGTAATCACAGTCTGGATATGAAACAAGCAAACTGCTCTCTGTACTTGGCTAAATTGTCAAGATCAGGGTGAAGGGCTGTCTAATATATATTTTAAATAAGTTTTTACTACTTTCATTTTTAGACCACCATTATCATAAGAATTGTAACATTCATTTTACATGTTTGTCATCTGGGATGTGTTGCTAATTGGAGCATAGCGGTGGAGCAGCGTGCGCATTTATTGTCCAGCGTACTTTGCTTGTTACAGTCTAGTGGACATCTGCACTTTAATTTCTTTCTTTCCTCAAAACAGTAAGGTTATGCTACTCCTCCATTCAAATTATAATAAGTAGAATAACACAACCTGGATGTGCATTCTCTTTTGGCTTTCTTTGTGTACTAGAGCTTTGATGAGGACTTTCTCTGCATTAAACAATCCTTAAGTTGTACTCTACTTCTCACCAAGGGACAAGACATAAAGAATTTCATTTTACTCTTAAATTCCTGTTTTGCCAACACTCAGACAACACAAACAGTTGAGGACATTGCAAGGCAGCCTCTCCATTCTGATCTTCCGCCCTCTGGTTTAAGTCCCAGTTCATTAATATTTGATGGGAATCAATTTGTGGAGAGAAGACTGGTGTACTAAATGGCCACAGAAATGCTCTTATTCTTTCTCCCCTGACAGATATTTATTTTATTTTTTTGCTGTTTTGGCCTTATGTTTTCCTTTCACAGAAAGTCTTGTGACATGCTACAGTTGGTTTCACAAACAATCTGAAATAGTTTGTGTTCAGTGAAACCATTGCAAGTTGTGTCCTGGAAACATCCAGGACATAAAGATGCAGCAAAAGGTTAGCCTTTGAAAAATCTACTTGAAGACAAAGCTTTCTAATCTTTACCTCCTGGCTGCCATATTTGTGGGCACCACATTTTGGGTTTGTCTAGTCCACAGTGCAAATTTTTGCTCTACGTGGTGTCCACTGAAAGGTCGTTATACTACCACATTGTGGTAGGGTAGAGCACATTACAGATTAGAGCCAATATGGCTGATAACATACCCCAAAGTTCACATTAGGCCTGTCACTATAACAAATTTTCCTGAGCGATTGTCTCAAAAAATATTGCGATAAAAGCTAATATTGTTTGAAGGCCTTTTTACACTGATTTAATGGAAATGATGCAATAATGCATGCGATTTCCTGCCAAAGATAGATACACTTCATTTTCAAAATAACACTTAACACTGGAACTGATAAACAAAACAACCAAAAACAAAAATAAAATGGATTCTCAAAAAATGTACTTGAATAAAAACTAAACATAAAGTCAACGTGGAAATAAATACTGCATTCAATCAAAAGAGTGCAGATTATGAAGTCTGTATACTGTATTGCTCTTCAGTAATCATTAGATTTAAATACAGAAGACGGGCACATCGACTACCTGATGCAATAGTTCACACTACACGATTTTTTGCCCCGCTTTTCCCCTTATGACAATCTTACAACATTGGGCGTCCAAAGATTGTTGCTTGCGATTTCGTAACCGATCATCCTTTAGTGTGTGGTGTGTTACGGTAGATAGTTGTGGCCGCTCCGATCTAAATCAGTTTTCCCCGACTGGGAGCATTAACGCTGCCTGTTGAATGTGACAAGTAACCAATAAGAAAGCACAGATTCCCCTTCGTGCTTTCTGACGGGAAATTATGGAGGGGAAGCCCAAACAGCTGACACGGTCCAACCCGAAGTCCGGCGGACATTGGAGATGATATATGGAAACAACTTTAATGTTTATTCTACATTTTGTGCAAAAAATATAGAAATGGCAAGGGGAGGAGTTGGAGCGAAATTGCTACAGCAGTTGATAAACTCAGGAACTTTTCAGCTGTTCTTCGTTAACATATACGAACATAAATAGGTTCGTATTCTAAATACGTAACATAAATAGGTTATAATGATTTTCATTCAGTCAGGACTGACACTAGCCACATGCATTGCAGGATTAATGCCTGGTTTTAAAATTAGTTTACTGGACTTGTAGCCATTATTTTGTGCCCAATGTTTTACACCACACGACACGATCAAACCCGATCGAACCGTTATACCTAGGATTTCTGTCAGCTGATGTGTGGTCTCTCACATTTTGAAAATGGGCCGACAAATCTAAGATCAGGTAGTATACGCAAGGCATTACACTAAGAAAATGAGGAAGAGAGAGGTCAGAGGAGAGCACCAGAGATGAGCCTTTACAATTTTGCTCATCTCTGGTGAGCCTTTACGTGTCTACGTTCTTAGAGCTTAGCGCTCTAAGCTCAGTTATGATTGCCACGCTTGCGACAATCATAACCGATCATCCTGTAGTGTGTGGTGTATTACGACTGATCGGGTTCAGTCGGTCGAACATCGGGACCGCTTTGATCTAAAATCGGGGGTCTTCGACATGTTTGATCGTCTTGGCTCGTTTATCGCAGTGTCTGTGGTGTTTCCCCAACTGGGAGCGAGAAGGCAGCCTGTTGAATGTGACAGGTAGTCAATCAGAAAGCGCTGTGACGCAAGCACGGGGGAATCCCAAGAACAGCTGGCATGGCGCAACTGGACTTCTGACCTGGAAGATTGTTTGGTCGAAATGTGGAAAGAACGCGAATGTTTAACATTTCGTCTAAAGAGTACCACAACAGAAATGACAAAGAAAGAAGCTGGAGCGAAATTGCGACAGCAATTGATGAACCCGGTAACTCTTCTGCTACTCTCAATGCTACGATGAATGAAATGTGCTTTAGAGGTAATTAGATCTCATAAAAACAGAAGTAAAGCTATATCCTTATTTGGAGAGGCATGCTATTGGATTGTTTTTTGTTTTTTTTTAAATGACAGAAAAATTATAAAATTATTGCACAGAGTACATCTGGTTTAGAAGCGCATTTTAACCTTTGGTTGAAGTGGCGAATTTCATTTCATTCTGTAGTAATAACACAACAGAGAAAACATTCTGAAAATGTTATGCTGTGTTAATCTATTTGTAGTCAATACAGGAGCAAATAGAGGAAAAAAAGATATAAATACAGAAAACTGACAAGCGCAGAATATTGTGCGGCTTCAGGAGCGATGCCAGGAAATTTACAATCAACTCCCCATTGCAGGTTTCAAATAAAGGAACACTTCCACATCCTTGCCCATGTTTGTTCACTCTAAGTTCAAATGTGGTAGAGCAGAATTTTAAGGGATTTTGTATCTGGAATTGAAATGTCTTCCGAGTGAAACCTCACACTCTACAATCGAACCCGTTATACCTACAATTTTAAATTGGCTAGTGTGTGGTCTCTCACGTTTTGAGAATCGGCCGACAACTCTAGAATCATGTATTGTGAACTGGGCTTTACGGGCAGATTTAAATTCTTACAAAGCCATTCACACATAGGTATATGCATGATTCCAACGGGGGAAAAAGGTTGAAGTAGATTTGGACTATAAATTAAATGTTTCAAGTTTTACAACATAATCAGAAAGTGAAATTAACTGCTTAGAAAAGCAGCAATGCAATTTACTTTGGGTGTTTTTAATTTTTTAGGGACATACATCTTATAGTACTTTGAATTAGCCATATTGTTCAAATAGGCAAAGCTACTATGCATCATTGTGTTTTTGAACGCAGATAAAAAATGTTACTGTGAACAGACACTAAAGAAAGAGTTTTGGATTTCATAATTCAATTGTGACACTGTGGTCTCTGTCACTGTTGACTCTTAAAACAAATGTCCTCATATGTGAACATTTTTCTCAGAAACTAAATCATGCAAAAAGAATATTCTTGATTTTTGCAATGTTCCATTCAGCCCAAATATCAAAGAGGAATTAATGCATGCCATGCAAGTGCTTGGGTCCTATTGTTTTCACTGAAACATGACCATTGCAGGTTGTGTCCTATTGACTGGAAACATCCAGGACAGAAAGGCGATGCGAAAGTAGTGCCTTTCTAAAACCTACTTGCAGGCAAAGCTGCCTAAGTAGCATGGGTGCAGAGCACTAAAGAGCCATTATGCCAGATCAAGCGCAAGCGCCACAACACAGACTCATCGCGTTCAACCAATTATTACCCTAACATGTTCATTTATCATCAGTACATGTGTATCCTCTCGGTAGCCCAGAACTCCTCAAATAGTGGGGCACTCTATTTGAGAGCACAGCACAGGCAGTGAGATGCCCTCTGTGAATTATCATAAAATTCTGATTTTATTCTCGTATTAATACAACTTCACTCCCATCTGTGCTACCCATCAATCTGTCTTACCTTGTGGTAATGCACATGTGTACATCGATGTAACGTCACATACTCAGGGTTTCCCCAAATGTATGTCATAAGCCTGGCAGGCCGCCAGGCTTTACTTATGCCCCCACCAGGCTAAGCATGATTTATTTAAGTCTTTTTAAAATGTTTGCATTTTTTAAGACTTTAGAGTTAGTGTTCAGGTGTTAATCTTCACATGATTGTCAAGTGATATTTTCAAATTTCCTGTCAACTTTAAACATTTTTCAACTCAAAAACACGACTGGACCTTGGATACATGACTGCCATAGTATCCAACCACCAGGCTTGGCAAGTTTTCTGGGGGAAATCCTGCATGCTTATTCAGTAGATTTCTTATCAATACATCCTGACTGAAGGATTTACTCAGGAGTTGCAGTTATTGGCAGAAGACACTCAGAGGGAAAAGCGATGAATGGGTGCAGCAGATTTTAATAAAAACCATGTCTGTTTTCATCTGCACAGTATAAAAATGCAAACCAAATGTCTCCGAAGGACATGTGGGATTTTTCTAGTGCTCCGTTGCAGGACAATGGTGTTTCTGGAAGGGGTTGGGTGGAAAAGAAGCAAGGTTGAACTCCTTTCAATTTCCAGAGTGTGACCTCCTGAAGCTGTCCTGAGAGGAGATCCTGCCTATAGAACAGCAGTGCTTACAAAAGATCATATGTTTCAGGTCAGTAATGACTAGGCTTCTCTCAACAGGACGGCTCACTTCCAACTTATATCAAATGATGGAAGTTCAGGTGGGTCTGGGAAAACACACATGTAAGGTAACTGCCACTGAGGACTTCAAGGTGAGCATATTTAAAGATAAAGGCTTTTTTTATACATATACCATATATATTATGTTTAATATTTTTACAGTTTTTACTTAATTATTGATCACTGATTTATGTTGTTCTTCTAGCAAATGGTCTTTTTTTTTTGAGGCAATTTACTCCAGTTAATTAATCGATTGTCCATTTCTGGATTTATTTTAAACTCCTTTCATTTGTTTGTAAATGTTTTCATGTTCTTTTCCAGCAATAAGTCTGACGTACTCCAGTTGCATGTTCCCTCACACTCTATCAGACCAGCAAATCATTTCCTGCTGGTGGTTCCAAAATCCGTTGAAAGGTGACCAAGCATTTTCAGGTATTGCCCGTAAACTGGAACAATCTGCCGTTGAAAATCAGACCGGCCCATTCACTTCCTGTTTTTAAATCTTTTCCTAAAGTCCCATTTTTTTCTCCTTGGTCTTTGAGATGTTGGTTTTAATGTTTTAATTGCTTTGTTTTTATGTTCGTTTTTGTCTGTTTTTGATGTACAGCACTTTGGCCAATGGGGCTGATTTAGATGACTTTATAAATAAAGTTGTATTGTGTTGTATTAAATTAGTTGATAATTATTTTAGTAACTGACTCATTGAGATTAGTTAAAAGTGAAAGCTGTTGAGTTGATGTGTAGCCACAGTAGATGGCTTCCAGAGGCTGCATTCCAAACAGATCACGTAACAAAATGTCCACAGAGAAAAAGTGAAGAGAAAATGAGTCACGGTATGATGTAGTTAAATGACGATTCAGCGGCTGGAGCCAAAACATGAAATTTGTAAATTTGTATCAGAGCGCATGGGCTGCTAACCGGTCTACCTCAATTTTAAACCGCTGCCACCACCAAGAAACTAACAGCCTTCCCTAGTCTTCATTTCTTCAAAACTATAACCATTTAATATGGCATTAGAGGTGACATTAGACTAAACTAAAAGCTAGCTGGTAGAACTTACCTGGAAAGGGAAACTCCCCCTACTTTCCCAATAAGCTCTTCATGGTGAAGGACAGCATCATTCCAAGGAACTTCTAGGAACTTCAACAGTGTCTGCATCCATTTCTCAGGATGGAGGACCAATTGTTCATAGTGCATAGGTAGGCACTTGTCCACTGCCTCCAAGCACTGAGTGTACATAGTTTCTATCGCTCGATTCCACTTGGTCAGGCAGTCGCGATAGCTGCCAAGGTCAAATCCTGCAATAGTCACTTTCCGTGAGATCATGGAGTGAACTGATGCCCTCCCATCACGAATCATGAGCACAAACTTGGCACGTGGGAAAATCTTGGCCAGGTAGGACAGCGACTTCAATGCAAACGGGTCCTTATTGCAGAGGAAGTTTGCCGGCTCCCCGTGTTTGACAATGATTTCCAGTAGGAAGGCCTGCATGGCAGCGTCCAGCACCTCATCTGTTACACCAGCCTCATCCAGGCGCATCTTCTCCCGTCCTGAACGGCTCCACATCTGTTTCATGGCCAGGATGCGGGGAATGACGCGCGTCTCCTCTCCACAGCGCACCTTAGGGTGGGCATCTAACATTGCTCTCATCAGTGTGGTACCGCTTCTGGGCACACCCCCTATAAAAATCAGTGGCATGTCTTTGTTGTAAACGAATGGTGTGCTGAGATTCTGGCCTGTCCGTAAAGTGGTCCGCATGCTGCCTCCCAGTGCGGACAGAGGCAGGACTCCTCCTGGATGGCTGCGCTCTTCAGAGCGATGGTGACACTCCATCGCATGCCGGCCAAGGTAAAAGACGGTGACCGAGCTGATGACCAGGCAGGCCACCAGCAGGTTCTGTTTCAGCTTGCCGATCATGTCGTTACTCTCCAACGCAGTGGAGTGGTTTCACCTTGGCGAAGAAAGGGGGCGACTTAGGAAAAGGGCAGAGGAAAAACAACTGCAGGATAGCTAAGTTTTCCACCCTTTATGGCCGTCTGCTTGGAAGCCAGCATGGATGAAGATCCTCGGTCCACAGCAGGTGGTGAGCCCCCAGCTCCATGAGGCCTGTGGTGTCGCACAACATAAAAACCACCATTAGTTCGGCGTTTATAGTCAAAGAATTCAAATGCTAACAAGGAACTAAAAACACTGAGATGTAAGATATTGACTGGAATCAGCTGATTTGAAGCCTACTTGGCTCTGACCAGTAATTGACACTTGAGCACTACCAAGTGTCAATCACACTAACAACAAACGTAATATTTGGAAGTTGTTCCTGCAGAAAAAATATTCACCTTGGTTGGTTTTACCATCAGTAAAGTGTTAAACACTCACACAATTCTAAAAGACGGAGTCCATTTGACCCCGTGAGCTTTTTACCTCGTGCATGGTCCCAGCAGGGTCATACTGACATCATGTGTACTTTTATGAGTTGTTTCTTTGTATATAGTTTCAGGAAGATGGGACTCCCATATAGCTTCTACATTGTCCAACCATAAAATTCCTGACTGTCGCACTAAGACTGCTGGATGGTCTTAGTCCAGCTTGATCGGCAAGCTAAGAAGTTCACCCCCCTCAGACTGATATGTACATGTACAGGCATGTCACAATAAATCAATTACGGTAATCACATGATAAATTAAAAGAAACTCAATCAATTTCATTTACTTGTTTTATCGTTTTTTTCTTCTCTTTTTGCCCCAAATTGAATGATAAAAGTGTTCAGTCTGGTGCTTTGCTCTCAACCATCCCTATTTTTGAATGATAATTTTGTTTACAGCGATTTCATAATTTATTTCATTTGTCATTTTCTTTATTTGAACATTTATCTGGGCTAAATGTTCATTAGAACATTTAAACACTTTAAGCTTTAATAAATTTAAAGTTTATTGAACTTTGAGATTGTGTTCTCACATTTTTATGCCATTATTACCATTATATTACTTGAAAATGTTCTCAAAACAACAATGTTATCGTTTAACGCAATAAGTTCTGGGACAATTAATCATCCAGCAAAATTTGTTATTGTGACAGGCCTATATATGTAGTAATGATAACAGCATGAAATATGCCAATTGCCACAACTCTGTTATGACCTGGTCTTTGTTGCAATTTGGAAAATACCTGCATTACATGAACTGCTCTCCCAGGTTGTAATGTCACAAATGTATTGATCCCCTCACAACAGGAAAGCTAAAAATGGTTCCTAATGGGAAAACAACAACTTTAGGGCAAAAACCAGAGAACAGAAATCTGATTTAAAATGAGGTCATATCATGTTGGAGAAAAAAACAATCATTTAAAAATCTAATATTGTCATTATTATTTTTAGTTAAACAACTTTCAGAGTAAGTCAAACTCAATTTCTCAGAATCACATTTGTGTCTTGTAGGACAGGCTGGTTGATCTTAGCCAATTGGTAGTAAACACACATCTGTAAACAACAAAAGGTCAGTTATTATAAAGAATTCTACAATGAATGATAAAGCAGACAGTTCCTTGGATTAGATTCTCTGCTTGCACATTTATCATATCCGATATTTCTCTTTTAATTAATCATAATCTTGCTGAGCATGCCAACCTTTTTTTATGGAAACAAAACAATGTGCTTGCACAGAACACACAAATTTCCTGCCATTGGTCTACACATTGCAGTGCACATGTTGAAACTAACTTCCCCACAGAATTTCTACCTTGTGTTCTGGCACGGTCAGGTTTAATGGGTAAGAGGAATACACATACTAATAAGATTCCAGCTTATGGAAACCACTACTACAAGTCAATATCCCCTTGGGAATGTTGGGCAAGGCACTTTTTGATGTTCAGTATGATAAGAAAACGCCTTCAAGTTCAGTCCTTTTCCATTTTACTCTAACTGACCTGGATGGTGTTAAGCAAACTATTTTGTTTTGTTTACTTCAGAATCCTGAAACACCTTATGTAGGCGCAGCAGCTGGCTCATCAACAACTTGAGGTGTTTTCCCACTTGATACACTTTGTTCAACTGGAGCCCAAAAGGTAATTTTGGCTTCCAGTTGAAGCCAAAATCACATTTTGATTTTGGCTTCAAAATGTGAAGCCAAAATCAATGTGTAATCGAATGTGTTCAATTACACATTCACATCTCCCCATAAGTCCTCGATTTTATAGGTACACAAACTGTAGTTTGGTTGAACATAACAATACTTTCAGAACAAAATAATCAATTCTGATGCAAAGTGTCTAGGTTTAGCCTTGAGATATACATTTTGATCCAGTAAACCAATTAATGAAGTATTTACCTACAATGTGATTTTTAATTAAGACTTCAGACTCTGACCTGAAAGATCAACATGGCCTTCTTCCTGACGTGCAAGCAATATCTTGCTTGATAACCAGAAATAAATGTTTCTTAAATGAAAAAATCCCACTAAACTCTATCCCATAATATATTCTACCGCTAAACTATAAAAATGTATCTGACAATTAAGTACACTGAAACAATGCTGTATCCCATAAAATGAAACATGCCAATCTGTCTTGCAGCCTCTCAGAGCCTGTGCCGCCAAGCTGTGAGGCACCAGTCATCACTTTACCATCTGCTTCCTCTCTTAACACCATGCTACCAACTCCTTCTCAGGAGGGCGCAACATCCCTAATGACCCATCTGACTGCTGTTTTCAAGCAACAGTCTTCTGTTAACACCTAGTTATATTTCTAGAAAGTGGTTCACAACACATCACAGCTGCCATTGTCCTCTGTGTAAGAAGGAGCTGCTGCAGTTGAAGTAATTCCTGTAATGTAGTGACTTTAGAAGAGAACAGATTATTGGAGTGGAGAATAATTCTGACAGAGCACCATCTGATGTGTAACTCATTCTCTTTTCCTGTTGTTGGGCTTTGTCTTTTCAAGTCACCCACACATTCTCACATATCTTTTTCTTGGCGTCTCTGTGTTAAAGTAAAGAGACAACCACCACATCTAGCAGACAGTCTACACCTGTAAGTCAGCACAAGCATAAAAGGCTCCTGCTGTGTTCTCACATCTATTGAAACTTACCTGTTCAAGTTTTAAAGTTTGAAATGCTTTCTGGGTAATTTCCAATTTACTTGATACTTTTAATGATGAGCTCCTTGAAAAGGCAAGAGGAGACGAACAGGTAAAAGAAGCTACATAGAAACTCAAGTAAGATGCACAGAACATGACAGGAAGGGAAGTCATGCAGCAGAGCAAATCTATGCAAAAAACTTACCATGCAGGGTAAGGTGAGAAAGATGGTGACAGATTACTTTTCAAAAAATGCCATCCACTCAGTGTGAAACATTAAGAAGCCTTAGCTGATAAACTGGTGGTGATTTAGAAACAGAGCATTATGTTCTACCTCACACCGGTGCTGAAATGTGTTACTGTTAAATTAAGCGAGCTTCTTCTCTGCTGTTCCCCATATCCATCTCAGGACATTTTCCCATTGATCTGTTGGGGGGGAAAGGGAAGTGGATGCTTCTCTCCCAGGAGCAGCCAGAGAAGTGAAGCCATGGTAAAACACACACTGTAATGAGAAGGACTTCTCACCTCTTATCTTGATATATTTGTGGATAGGTAAAAAAAAGGATCAAGCTGAAAACCAGGATATCATCTCTTCTGAATGGCACATCTTAAACAATTAGAACAGCAACCAAATTTCCTCAATTAAATGTTCCATTGTACAGTAGATGATGAAGAAGAAACAACCCTACATGTAAAAAGTCACAAGTTGATATGATGTTCTGATGTGTATTAGGGTAATGTCGCCAACATAGTTTATATATATATAAACTGTTTTAAACAGTGACCCTTTCTTCTAATGAACAGTTATTTTGCCTTTTACCTAAAGACTATCAAAGAAAATCTGTTGACTTTTTTTTATTTTATTTCAATCTATTAATCAAAGGACAAACAAGTAGAAGCAAGACAAACACACAAGCCCAGGAATTCTGACTTTTCCAGTCTGATCTATACTGAATGAAGCATGAAATGAAGTTTAAACTGGATGTAAATAAAGACTGGAATGATGTACGGTTCTATATTGAGGTACAGTTGTGGATATTCTTCGACAGACAGGCGATCTGTCCAGGGTGTATCCTGCCTCTCGCTCTGAACGTTAGCTGGAGATGGGCACCAACACCCCCCAACCCCACTAGCGACAAGGGTGTAAGAAAATGGATGTTTGGATGGATGGATATTGACAGCGGTTCATTGAGACAAGAGCTCATCACCTGTCCAGGCTCCAGCCAATTTACAGATTTTCTTGAGGTCTGACCTGTCGATTCCAATTTGGACAAGTTCACACAAGTTCAATGATAGAGTTTGTTTTGTGAAGGCCTTCAATGATTATCCCCATGCATTAATCAAAAGATATGTCACTAAATATTATATGAAGCTTTAAAATGTGGTCATTAAAGTACATTTGACTGTGCTGACGGTTGACGCAACAGATGATGGAATTTCTTTATTTTAATGCATTTACCGAGTAAGAAATAATAATTACCTCAACATTAGACCTGCATGTGATTGTCCAGTCAATCAAGTTAAAGTTGGTTGAGTTCCATAAGGCTAACTTGAAGAATTATTTTTCTCAAAACACATATTAGGTGATTGAAAGACAAAGAATTTGGACTAACTAAATATACATGCAGGAATAATTTATTTATTTTATTTCCCTTATTTAGAAAGTTAAAACCACATTAAGATTAAACACAAGCAGGTTACACAAACATGAGAATAATAAGACCGAAGCGTATTCTGGGCATATATTTGGGAAATTGTAGAAGAAATTGTACAAAGAATTGACCACATTAAAAGACATTTGTGTCATATACATTACCCAGAGCATCATGAAGGGGTTGAATAATGGTAACAACATAGTAGGTGGTGGTTAGTGTAATTTTTCCTGTAGCGCTGTCTTAAGACAGTGTAGATCCTCAAAGCCAGAAAAAACCCCACAAAATATGATACACTAAAGTGGTTATAGATGGCTTCCTCTGATATTATATTACACCAGTTCCATAGAAATAAAAGATCTATCGATCTTGTGTACTGGTACACAAGATCCATTAACTGGACTGTTTAATATTTTTAAGTCAAGCTTCTAGATGATGTGGAGTGATGAGACACAGAGTTACAATGAGCTGAACATCTATTAAAACTGCAGATGGTAGAGAAGCAAAAATATCTTGTGATGTTAAAACATTATGTAGGCTACTGTACTGCTTAATTGTAAAAGTAGAAAGAAAATCTGAACTTCACAATGGCTACATCTTCTCACACAACAGATATCAATGGAACAACAATCACTAACAGATAAAAAACTATTTGAATATTTCAATAAAACATACCCTGTATGTTTATATGCCATTCATTGACAGTGAATTGGTGCCACTGCAGAAGCAAAGACGAGGGGAAGAGGCACCTATTATTCTACACCTCAAAATAACTGCCGCTTCCTATTAGTGCTGTTGTAAACAAATATTTTAGTAATCGAGTAATCGATCAATTATTCTTATGTTTAATCGGATAAAAAAAGCTAATATAAAACATTTATAAATCTAACAGCAGTATTACTATTGGATATCAACATCAAATGGATATAATCACATTTGAGCTTCCCTAACAATAACTTTTCTGTAGTTTAGAAAATTAACCTGTAACAATAATAGCTCACTTTCTAAGTTAACCTGAAGAAAAGTTATACAAAAATCTGAAATTATGTTAAATTTAATAATAAAGAGGCAAGCTCACAAATACACTTATAAAAAATGTCAATACTCCATCTTTTTGTTTATGTATTCATCTTCAGTAAATTTAATAGATTAACTCTCAACTTGCCCAGACATTTATAGTTTTTGTGTTGATGTTAGTGACGGGATTTGACACCTTTGTTCGTCACATACAGAAACATCAGCTATGTGCCGCCATGAAATTTGTTGAGACTGGGATGATTTGAAATTAATTTTCCGGTTCCTCCCTAATGTTACACTTACGTTAATCATCTAATGCGCAGCCGCCCGCCGTGTTAGGTCTATCCGCTCACTTGTATAAATACATCTTCAGCGCTCGTCGCCTCCGTTCGCTCTGAACTGCCACCAGGCAGCAGCTCCAGGAGGAGAAAAGCTACCGTACTCCAGGCATCGCACCAGTCATTTTAAGGATGCACAAGCAGGCATTATCTGTAGTCAATAAAATCCTCTCAGGTTGAACTTGAAAACTGGTTTTCAAGTTCGGACTTGAAAACGCACTTGAAACTGGACGTTATGCTGCTAACAGTTAGCTTTCGTCAACAACTCAGGCGGAGCCTAACCCGGCCGGAACACGGTGGGCTAAAAACATAATTTCACAAAGCTTCGAGGCAGATAAATTTTCCTCAAGGAATTTTAATAATCGAGGTACTACATAGATGGCGGAACACTAAGTCACTGCAGAGGAGGGCTGAGTCGGCAATTAAGAACTACAGTGACAGTAGAACACAGAGGGCAGAGCTGACATTTAGAAATATAGAAATAGCACCTTAAGAGAACACTATAAAACTTAATATAGACAAGATGGCAAAAGAGCAAAGGGAATAAGTACCACATGACTTGTGGAACTTGATACCTCTTAACTGACAATCACATTTGACTATCAAAATGAGAGCATCACATACCCTCCAAAATAAAAGCCTTCACATTTCTCACAGCAGATAAGATGGTGGAAAAGATGGGAAATGAAGCTTACTGAGAATTTCAAAATAAAAGCCTGAATATTTCTCTCCAGTTAGTGCACCATTTTACTCGACAGTGCACTACTATTATTACCCTTTACCATAAAATAAGCATTTTTGCCATTTCTGTCTTCCAGGTTAGTGCACTGCCTTGCGCAATACTCCTCTGCTAGAGTGGAATATCTAGCGGATATTCCACTCTAGCGGAATATCCACTAGAGTGGACTTGTGTGTGCAGCAGTGAGACAATTTGGGGTGGATTTCTGACCCCCAAAAAAGTTTTTAACTCACCCTCATGCCCACAAATAACCCTGATACCAGTATACCCCCTCACCCCTGTCCCAATGTAAAAGGTGAGCAACATTTCTGTTCAATGACAAGCTAGTTTGCATCATTCCAGGGAATCTTTAAGAATTTCTCTGTGTCTTTGTTTTTCTTACAATTACACTTTAAAAACAATAACATGTTTATTATTGACAGAAATGCAGGCAATCTTTATAAAATGATAATAATAAACAACCTCCTGTCTGGACTGGAGACAGTCCGAACAGTTTTACCTCAACTTGCTTTTAAATTAAAGATATTTGTTTGCCACATTCCTCCTGACCTATCTTCTCCTAGGTGAAATTAAAGCTGCAGTATGTCACTTTTATAATATATATATATATATATATATATAAATATATATATATTTTTTTTTATTTTTTATTTTTTTTTTTTTTTTTTTACATAGTGGTTAAATTACAAATATGTAAATTGTGTTTTGTTGTGAAAGTATGGCGCAAGAGATAATCTGTAAAAAATTTATTAAAATACCCTTCTTCAAGTGCCATCTAGAAACAACCAATCAGAGGCAGAAGGCGGATTCTAGCGCCATCAATCACAATCTCATGTGGTTGCTCATCCTTCCTCCTCCTTGATCTGTGCTATGCTGCAGAAAACATTTTTTGAATAAAGTTATATGCTTCAGTTAGAATGAAATGCAACTACATAGCATTTTTTGAGAAGTCTAGATTTCTTTATTCATATTTTGCACATTGCCTTATTGTTATTAATTCTTCAAGTAATTCAATGTCTGATATCCATGCTTTTATTTTGAAGTGCTTCCTTATTTTAGTCAGCTGATCTGTTTCTACTGTTAAGATTGGTGCGGCAGTCATTGATGATGTGAGTAGTTGTGTTGGTCATGTGACATGAATGGGTGGATGCCGGTTATCGCTGCTGACGGAGTTGTTTGGCTGCTGGTGTATTTCTATAGTTTATTAATGTTGGTTTTAATCTTAATTTTTAATGTGTTTGAATTACTAAAACTATCTAGCATTTAACCGTTAGAGATAGACTGATTTCAAAGTTTGCATCATTTAAAGTTAAACAGCCCTTATCACAGAGGGAATTAATGTTCATATTTTTAACTTATTTGTGAGTTGTTATATTTATATTTTCTCCAATATTAATTTAGTATCTTTATTTATTATTTCTGTATTTCAGAAACTGCTACAATCTATTTGCACAGTTAACATAATTCTCCAGTAAACGTATTAAAACATCTGATGACCAGCGTGCTTTCTGACCGAAGCCCTGTAGTGGTCAGTTAAATAATCCAGCAACAGAGGTCAAATTCCTCAACANAAACATCTGATGACCAGCGTGCTTTCTGACCGAAGCCCTGTAGTGGTCAGTTAAATAATCCAGCAACAGAGGTCAAAATTCTCAACACCTATGCTCGTGGGGAGAGACCCTTCAGTAAGCTAAAACTGATTAAAAAAAAATTTAAGCAACCTATTTGCATACAGCATGCGGACTGTTGTATGTAAAATTCACTAGCAGTAAATATTGTGCTAGTATCAGTCTTGGACCAAAGAAAGCAAGGCAGTTGTAAGCCTTTTATGAGTCAAATAGATTCAAGAAATTGTAACAGATGTGCACGGGGGGCCCAGTCTAATTTCTTGTCATTGGGTCCAAGATTCCTGGCGTACTTTACACAAAGCAGTGGGAGGAATTTATGACGAAATATATTTTCTTAGAATCCCTTTATTAATATTTCAGTTAGAAATTGAGCGGTTATACTGAATCTAAACATTTAAACCTATAACTCCATTAATAATCAGTGATAATATTATTGTGAATGTAAATTGGATTCCGATTACTTGTCTAAACTTTAGGGAAAGTTTGGAAGAGAGGAGAAATTCAACACAGGAATCCCTTGAGGTCCAGCAGCGCCATCAGAAACAACTCATTATTGGGCAGGACTAGAATACCCCTAGTTGATTAAGATACTCTTTACTGGCTTCTGTTTTATTGGTTCCTCCTTCTCAGCTGGAATGATCATGTCTTCTCTCACAGGAGTTCCATCTGTCAACCAACATTACAATCAGGATGTCTATCATACGCTCATCGTTTTTCGTTCCAAACATTGCAATTAGGCTACATTCACACAACATGCCAATGAGGTTCTAATCCATTTTTTTTGTCCATATGTGATCCATATCCATAATCACAGATTTTCATGTGTCTGAACGGTCCAATTCTGATCGGAGCATTTAAGACAGGAAGAGCACAGTGTTTGTATCTGGTTCTCCCTTTCACTAAATGGTTCAGCACTAGAATCTGAATATTTCCTCCAACTTCATTGCACGGACAGCATAGATAAATGGATTCATCCTTCATAACGCAGACTTGAAGTTAGCCTCCATTCATCACTGTCCCAAGTGTTATTGGCCGAAAAGACCCTGAATGGGCAAAGTAAGGTGATTGAAAAGTACAAGACAGAGGACTATTTATATCAGTCAGTTTCATCATGAACAGAGTTTGCATAATTGACCTAACCCACAAATATGTTCAATAATTGCCTCATGGAGTTATAAATTATAACTATTAGGGAAGAGACACACTTTAGGCCCACATCATGGTCTACTCTAAACCAATCACGGATAGTAAAGGGAGAGATGACCACTCTTTGATTCCTCTCCATATAGGATGATAATTGAACAAGAAGACATGAGCACCTACTCTCTTTGATAAAAGTAATGATCGCCTGTGGCAGATGTATTCATCATCCAACTTAATATGTCAGTGAGTGATGTTTGTGTAGTGATGATACAGTACAAACACATGTTTGTTACTATTATGCTTACGATGCGCCATTCAGAAATTCTGTGGACGACTTTGGAGGCATTCACTAATTGCAATAAAATATTGGAAGCTTCCAATTTGGAGATAATTAAGTAAGGACAGTCGAGGATAAAACTGATCACCAAGCAATGACTAAATAGTCTACTAAAATAGTCTCTTTAACTGTTGAAAAATCAAAGAGATTACACATTACATAAGGAAACCGAGAAGAAGAAATACCAGCATGTGAACGTCTCCACATCCCTTCCTGACCACGTCTTATAAACAAACTGTGGTTCATTAATCAATAGTTTTGCAATGAGAAGCCACGCAGGACATCAGGTGGTCTTAATGAATGTGGGTGACTTCCTAGAAAGCAAGCACTACTTTGAGGGGCTTCATAAATATGCATCCTACTCTGCAGCTTGGTTGAAGGGGCAGCCATATATCTGCTTCATTGAAACTAAGAACTGTGATGTGGCTGTGGGTAGGCCTGTCACGATACCAAATTTTGCTGAGCGATTAATTGTCTCAAAAATTATTGCGATAAACGATAATATTGTTTGAAG
>CAEGAD010013642.1:0-32500 GCA_903067055.1 Poeciliopsis paucimaculata
GATCCGCTTTAATCCGACTCCGATCCGCTTTAATCCGACTCCGATCCGCTTTAATCCGACTCCGATCCGCTTTAATCTGACTCCGATCCGCTTTAATCCGACTCCGATCCGCTTTAATCCGACTCCGATCCGCTTTAATCCGACTCCGATCCGCTTTAATTCGACTCCGATCCGCTTTAATCCGACTCCGATCCGCTTTAATCCGACTCCGATCCGCTTTAATCCGACTCCGGTCCGCTTTAATTCAACTCCGATTCAGCGGACTGAATCCGACTGAAGCGGACTCCGATCCGCTTCAGTCCAATTCTGGTCTGCTTTAATAGAACTCCGGTCCGTCTGCTCAGAGTCAGGTTCGGTTGGTGAGATTTGACCTCTGACCTCTGGTCCTCCAAACCTCGGTCTGGTTCGGTTTGAATGTGAACGCCAAGCGGACCAGAGACCGCTCCAAAAGCAGGAAGTGGACTACAGCGCAGGGCATTCTGGGTAACCAGAGCTAAGATGCTAGCCAGCGCTAGCAGCAGAAATGGCTCCTGGTCTTTAGCTTAAAGAGAAATCCTCCAACAGTAAAATCTGACGCCTCCATCTTGTTTCCATCTGGTGAAGCAGGAAGTTGCTCTCAACGTCTTCAGAGGTTTTTGTGTGGTTTCCTTCAGTGGTTGTTGGTGCAGCGCCCCCACAGGCCAGGAGGGGAACAGATTGGTTTGACTCAGATTTTGTCAGATATCTTGTTGCCTTTATTAACCTGTTGCGTGGTTTAGTTATTTTTCTGAACTGGTTTAGCTTTAGACGTTCTCTGAACCTTTTTCTGTTTTAAATGTGAATAAATCAGTGAAACTGGAGCCTCTGGCTGTGTTTGCATGATCGTGTGTGTTCTTTAAAGCTGTGAAAATGATAATTTGGTTCCTTTCTTCGCTGAGCATGGGAGATTTATCGAGCTCACAGTGCTTCCCGTGTTTAACACGTTGCCGTGTGGGGGAGTTTCTGCTCACGTGACCTGGCTCCGGTGCAGAGCCAGGGATGTTTGGCTGCTGAATGATATCCTATTCATGCTCAAGTCTTTATGTTTCATTTGACTTGACATGAAAATTGGTCTCTTTAGAGGAGACTTTTTCACTCCTGATCGACTCCGAACCGCGCCGCCTTTAGAGGAGAGACGGTGGTGATTTATCTCGCCACCTGCTGAAAACTATTCTTCTCGCTCATACTGTGCTTCCAACTGTCATAGTTACACTACGTGGAGCTGAGGATTAAATTAGAAGAAATCATTTGCTTTTGCTGCCAGGACCTATTGTTCACCTAGAAAACAATTATCTTGATTCACTTCAAAAATGCCCTTTGGGTTTTCAATTCGCTGCTCATATAATTTCTGTAGATCTTTCTGCTGCATGCAGGACTGTAAAATAAAGAGGTAAAATAAAAACCACTCGTTTCATATTACCACTTCCTGTTTTTGCTCTGAACATCTTTACCACAAAAAACATTTATTAACGTTAATAATCAGCTAACCCTAAAC
The DNA here is from genome assembly GCA_903067055.1 of Poeciliopsis paucimaculata. Taxonomy (NCBI): domain Eukaryota; kingdom Metazoa; phylum Chordata; class Actinopteri; order Cyprinodontiformes; family Poeciliidae; genus Poeciliopsis; species Poeciliopsis paucimaculata. Next base: position 1,514 of record CAEGAD010013642.1, read on the forward strand.
ATAAAAGTGGAGATGAAGATCAGCTCAAAGTGGAAGACAAATGAAACCTTATTCAGTCAGAATGTTGTTCCCAGCAAGTTTATCCCATAAAATTCATGTTTTCCTGACATTCTGATTAATTTTCTGTAGTTTAAATCACAGCTGGTTTAAACTACAGACTCATAATAATGTGACATCATGAAGAATAACCACTTTTTCCATTTATTTAGAGTAATCTGTAATTATTTGCCTTTGTTTCAATGGTGGATTATTATTGCGTCATTCAGAGTCAATCTGCTCTGATGGAGTAAAATAAAACGCCTTAACCTGTAAATCGACTCTTTAATCCGACTCACGTTGGATTAAATGTTGTTTTTAAACTTTTGTCGGCATTTTTAGATGTTTATATGCATTAAATGAGTATTTGTTGTCTGTTTGAGTCCATTACGGTCCATTCTGTTCTTTTCAGCAGAAAGTTTTAGTAATGAACGTTTTTCATAGGTTCTGACCCAGTCTCTGGTTCTGCCGTTGTGATCAATGTTTCTCTTTTGTTGTTGGATTTTATGCTTCATTAATTAGTTTATTTTGAGTGAAACTCTTATAGATCTTGAATTTTTGTTCAAGTTGACAGTAACTTTTCTGAAATGTTTCTGTGTGAAAATGTATAAATATCTGAATTATTCCTGGGCTTAGCAGAGGCGTGCCGATCAATCGGCCACCGACCATAATCGGCCGATTTCTGTGAGAAAGCGTATGACCGGTGATCGATCAGCGTCTCTTGTTGCCGATCACCTATATCTCCCTTCTCGGCCTGTAGCTGGTCTCCTGTTTCCTTCTCGCTGCGCAGCATCAGATCCTGTAGTGAGGAACTTTAACACTGAAGGGGGACGTTTGCATGTTGCGGTTGAAAATTGCCTGTTGGTGAAGCACGTCACAAAGCATCAACACAATAAATCTGACATTTAAATACATGAAGTTGATTGATTTGGCTCCACGGAGGCTCAACGCAGGAGCAAAAGACATCCGGATCCAGACAGCAGGTAGAGCAGTGCAGCTACCGACACTCAGCGGATCAGCATCACGGTCAGAAACGAGACAAATAACCCAACAATAATTCAGGTCTTGGAGCTGCAGAGTGAGACGCTGGTTCTGTTGGACCCACTGGTGGGAATATAGACGGAGCCGCTGAGCCTGCAGACGGTGAACTGAAACAGGTTTTAGATATGTAGTAAAATATGTCTAACAGCCAGATCATTTTTCCATTTTGCCAAATCACATAGAATCATTTACATCTAAAGCAAAAAACTAACAGCCAATCCAGGCGATCGGCAGAAATCGGCCTCATGGATGATCAATATCAGAATCGGCAGCACAAAGCCTGATGGGAGCATCACTAGTAGTTAGTTTTTAATACATATATCCATATGTATTTGTTGTTTTCAGAGGCATTTCAAAGAAAATTGATTTTATTAGTAAGTGTTAAAAGTCACTACTAGCTGCTGCAGCATCTGTGAACACTGAGTTTGTATTTCACTGTAACAGACAGAATGAAGTCATTCATCTAAAAACCAGAAATTACAAACATGGTCATAAAAATCTGTTATTTATTTGACTTTCTGAACTCCTGAATGATCTCATCGCTGCAGATATTTGATCTTTGTGGAAAATGAACCTCTGCAGATTCTGCAGTGAGTGAAAACTCATTTAAAATGTTGGACTGAATCTGATACCATCTGTCAAAAACCTCATTTTAACTTAAAATAGGTTGACCAAAACATCTGGAAATGATCACCTTTGGTCTTTTGACTCAGTTGAAAACAATCTTCAGAATATTTTCTCGGTAAAACTTGACTTTAGAAACAACTTTCATTCATTTCCTGTTTCCCTGCGGTCTTGTGGAGTTGCTTTTCTTAATGGTTCTTTTTCTTGCTGAAAACTTGGATTGAATAAAACCTGAGAGTAAATAAATAAAGCTCCTTGTTATGCATTGCGTGGTGCTGGTGTGTTATCTGCAGCAGCGCGGTGTATGTTACAGTGTGGTGAGCGTGGCTGGGCAGCAGGGGAAGCTGTAGGGAGGAATGTCACAGCGCTCTGACATTTCTGTGCAAACTGATAAGAAAGACAGCCGAGAGCCGCCGACTGCTGGCAGGCCCTCCTGGTTCCTCCTCCACTCTTTGTTTGGCTTCTTTTCCTCTTTCTCTCCATTCTGCCTTCAACGCTGCTCTCCCAAACACTCTTCATATTTAATTTGTTGTTATTTCCATCCTTTTTACTTTGACTTTATTTATTTATTGACTTTTTGGCAGGATTATTGGAGACTTTATTCAACTTGTTTTCCTGAAAATGCTTCAAAATGTTGAGAATGTTTTTATATTAGATTAATTGGAGCTTCATATTAAATAATAAAGGTTGGGTAAGTTTAGATTTCTAACTACAGGCCATCAAGCGAAGCTAAATTGTTTGTTAAACGCTGTGATGTTCCAGAGTCACTTTAAGCTCTGGGATGCATGTCCAGAAACTTGTCTGGATCCAAATTGGTCTTTTCTGTTCTCATTATAAGAAGTTTGCACAATAATTAGGAAATCTTCCCTTTAATGTCCAGTAAAAGTGACTAGATTAAAGATGAAAAGCCGACCCATAAACATGCAGCATCTTCTCCAGAAAAGGAAAAGATGCTGATGCGTCTTTTCCTGTTTTTCATTTTATTTTGTTAGAAACTGTGGATTATTCACTTTTAATCCCAGAAAAGGAATGAGAACAAACTTGGAATCCAGAAAAAAATCTGCCAGAACAGGAACATTTAGTTTTTATTATTATTTATTATTTATGTGGAGAACTCATTACTTTCCTAGCAATGAGGCTTAGAAAGTCCAGAGGATACTGACTCATACTTATCTACCAACCCTGAATAAAGTATCTAGTTTACACACTTTAGATCAACATTAGATTCTTTTTCTTCTTTTGCTCTTTCTTTTGGTTTGTTGTTTTGTTTGTATTTCCTTTTACATCCTGCAGAACACTTTGTATCGCCTTGTTGCTGCAAATGTGCTATAGAGATAAAATTATCTTTACCTTCTTAGATCCTCATATTTACAGCCGGTGAAAAACGCTGCAGGTTGAACCTTCCTCCTAATGGGTTCGGTCTGGTTCTGATGTAGTGACCCGCCGAGTGGGAGAGTAAAAACAGCTTGGTGGTTCCGACAGTCGGGCTGCAGCTGCACTCATCATCCAGAACCGAAGGACGGATTCCTTCGTTCTCTGTCCTGAAATGTTCTCCTGAATCTTTTTCTCTCCTGAAGAGAGAAAATGAAGATTTGCTTAATTCGTGTAATGCCACAGTTCAGACTCTGCATTGTGTATATGAATTTAAATGTTAAAATGTGAGACATGGTCATGGTGATTGTCTTTAAATAATATTTAAACCTGTCAAAAGGTGGGAATTATCTTACGCTATCATCTGGTATCAAACGGGGATTTTATCATCATCATTATTTTATTAACTGGCCCAGTCTGTGTGAACTTTATTGTAATTATAAATGTGAGCATGAAGAGGTTACGACCCCATGCTGTGACTTTCTGACTGTTAATTAGTTACAAATGACTTTAGTTGTTCAAAAGGAAGTAGTTCAGAGGTGTTGGCTGTTTTTTCTGAATGCCTTCCCACTCTGCAATAAATGAAACATTGCATTCAGGCTTGTCTAACTGGACATGATTTAATGTGAATGATGACATCAGTGTTTGGTGTTTTACTCGATTTCTGCTGATGTTTCACTCAGTCATACGTCGAGTGGAGGAAACGCTCTGAAAGCTAAAAATGAAATCATTTCATGTCCGGATGGGATGAAAATGTGAAACCAAATCAGAGCAGAAGGATTCTGGATGGAAGGCATCCTGTTGTATTGCCTGCTAAAAATGGAAGCAGAACTTGTTAAATTTTCCATTTTAACCTGGAAAATGTTGAGCTGAGATGTCAGAGCGCTCCTGCCGTTCTCCTATCGAAGCTCTCCATCTCTCCACAGCTGCCTGCCCGGTTCACCCAGGGACTCGTGTTTTCATGATCCAGTGATGGAGCCGCAGGATGCACTGATCGTTTGTTGTCTGCCGCAGCTGCAGTAAATGCATGTCCAAGCAGCGCAGCTGGAAACCGGCATCAAAAATACGTTTCCAGAGGGGAGCAGCGCTCTGACATCAATTACGGTCGATAAAATCAGAGCCTTTCTTTTAATAGTTTTAAAGTAGAGCAGAGTCGATTCCTGACAACAGCAGGAAAGCCAGGAGGCGTGTGATTCGTTTACTGCTTCACTCAGGATTTCTCGCCTCCAACTTTTCACGTGAGATTTTATCTGAAGGATCAAAACAAACAAGCTGGTGATTTTCAGCTTGCAGCTAAACAAGGATTGGTTTTTAGCAATGAAAAAAGGTTTGACACTAGTACATCTCCAAACAGGAACATATTTTCTAACAGTTTAATATTTGTTGCCAGTCATCTCAGGAATTGCAGCAGGTCTTTTTATGGACATTCAACAGACACAGGCTGAAATCTATGAAGCTTTTATTTGCTGATACTTTATGATTGTACGTAGTGAACCCCTGAGGAAACAAGATGTGAAAAAGTGACGGAGATGTGAATCCTTTAGCAGGTACTGATGAATTAAAGTGAGGTTTAGCTTTTGAAATAGTTTTATTTCTTCTGCTCAGTGGGAAGCAGACACACAAAGCTTTCCATCCTAAAGCTGCTTTTTCTGTGGATGCCAGCAGGAAATGTTCTTGTGCCTGAGGCCTTTAAAGAGAAACAAAGCTCTGACAAACAGCATGGAGTCTGGATCTGAACAGTTTAAATGTAATCAGTGAAACCTTAAATCTAAAGCAAACCATTAATCTCAGCGCCAAGCCGAATAATGGACTCTTATTTTGTTAGATTTGGATTTGGCTGAAAGTGAGCTCCATTATTTCTGATGTGTTCCTTGGTAAAGAGCGATTCAGAGGATTGTCATAATGAGACGGAGGATTGCACATCTTTCCTTCCTGCCATCATAAACTCTGCAAAATTCAGCATTTTCTAAACAATCAGTACAATATGGCAGACTAGGTTAATTCTCCAAACTTTGTCGTAACTGTGCAGAAACGTTTAAATATTATAAGATGTGATCTTCAGAGCCAGTGAAAGCCGAGGTTAACAGCAGGTAACAAAGGTTAAGACCAGGAATGTCTTATTGTCTTTTCTGTTCTATGAATAGATGGAAAGAAGAAAAAAAGAGTTGAATTTATATTTTGGTTGGAGCAGAATAAACCGTTTTATTTGCATCATTATGAATCAACTGTAGTCTACAGTAAAACTAGACACATGGACCCAAAGACACGCTGGATGGGTTGCATCATGCAGACTGTAGACGAGGTCCTGGAGGACAAACAGCAGCTCTGGATAAAATACAAATGTTATTTTTGCTTGGTTGTTCGTGCTGCAGTGAAACTCGGCTGCAGTTAGACGTCTGTGTGAACGTTTCCTGAACACAAATCGACTGCAGAAGAAGAACGTAACCGTTCACCAGCAGCGTAAAGATGGCCGCAGCAGTAAAGATGGCCGTCGCAGTAAAGATGGCCGCTACAGTAAAGATGGCCGCTACAGTAAAGATGGCTGCTGCAGCAAACATGGCCGCCGCAGCAAAGATGGCCGCAGCAGTAAAGGTGGCCATCGCAGTAAAGATGGCCGTCGCAGTAAAGATGGCCGCAGCAGTAAAGATGGCCGTCGCAGTAAAGATGGCTGCCGCAGTAAAGATGGCTGCCACAGTAAAGATGGCCGTCGCAGTAAAGATGGCTGCTGCAGTAAAGATGTCCGCTGCAGTAAAGATGGCCAAAGCAGTAAAGATGGCCGTCGCAGTAAAGATGGCTGCTGCAGTAAAGATGTCCGCTACAGTAAAGATGGCCGCAGCAGTAAAGATGGCTGCTGCAGTAAAGATGTCCGCTACAGTAAAGATGTCCGCTACAGTAAAGATGGCCGCAGCAGTAAAGATGGCCGTCGCAGTAAAGATGGCCGTCGCAGTAAAGATGGCTGCTGCAGTAAAGATGGCCGCAGCAGTAAAGATGGCCGTCGCAGTAAAGATGGCCGCCACAGTAAAGATGGCCGTCGCAGTAAAGATGGCCGCCGCAGTAAAGATGGCCGCAGCAGTAAAGATGGCCGTCGCAGTAAAGATGGCCGCCGCAGCGTCACAGTAAAGATGGCCGTCACAGTAAAGATGGCCGCTGCAGCGTCACAGTAAAGATGGCCGTCACAGTAAAGATGGCCGTCGCAGTAACGATGGCCGCCTCTCTGCGTCACAGTAAAGATGGCCGCTACAGTAAAGATGGCCGCCTCTCTGGATGGACTGTGAAGTTGCTGAGAGCGACAGCAGACGGTCAGCAGGAAGCTGATAAAGCTAACAGCTAACAGCAGCAGCCTTTAGTGGAGCTGCAGCCTCTGACCCGGTTCCGACCTGGTTCTGTTTGGACGTGGAGTCGGACCAGGAGGGGTCGGTTGGGATGTGATGCGTTCACTGACTGGATTCTTCTGCTGCTGAGTTTTTATGATAATGAAGGAAAAGTTGATCAAATTTTGGAAACTATGGGATGTGATTTAGTTTCAGGGAACAGATTTTTTAGGTGAAAAGGTTGGTCAGATATTGACCTCTGACCTTAGCTGAGGAAGTTCAGTCTGCAGAACTCCAGATGTTCTGGTTCTTCTGGTGAGTTGTTGATGTTCTGGTGGGTCGTCCAGGTGAGGATCCTGGTTCTGCTGAGGTCTTCTGGAGTCCAGAACCTCAGAGGCGGTTCTGGTTCTGGATGGATGACTTTGTTTTTGTTGTCTCTGGATTTGAGCTGATTGAGTTCAGCCTACTTCGTGCTGCCAGGCGGGTTCTGTGGCTTTCCCCTAAAATATGATCAATTTCTGATTGACCAAAGTTGGTTTGGATCAACGTAATGAAACCATTTAAAAACAGGATCGGATTCATTACCAAAGATTTTCCTGATTATCTTTTACAATAATCTACATCTTTATATTTTTGATGGTTTAATTGAGGATTTCCTGTCAGGAGCAGAAACATCATGAATGTTACATTTGTTAAATCTTAAACAAATGTAACATTCGTTTTACTGTTTTTATTCTTAAATCTTATTTTTTTTGCTGAGTTGATGTAAAGTCATTAAGTTTATATTTTCCTTATTTTAGCTGCTTCAGTCAAAATTGTCGTCTTTCTAAATACCAGGCAGTGGTTGACTGAGGTTATGGTGCTCATGCAAAATAGTTTCACTTTATTCACACGTTTTACAAACTGATAAACAGCCATGTTTGTTTGGTTGCATCTTCTGAACCAGTTCTCTCTTGCAAATATCCTCATTTTGTCTGTGCAGATGGAGACGCGCAGCTGAAATCTGCAGCTAATCAGAATTAATTTCAGTGTGGAAGCGCCACAGCCTCCTCTGCTATTCTGGTCACTTTTGATCTGGAAAGAATGGATTAGCTTCATTCCTAAGGCAATTTCCTCACGATGAAATGCGCCATCAGCATGCACACATGCACGCAGCATCGCCGTAAATTAAAAGGACTGTCAGCGATACGGGATTATTCTAGCTGAGGCACAAATTTCCTCAAAAGAGAGAATATCCAGTCGATTGGAAGGAGGTTTTTCTTCCTGGTTCTGGGATCAGAGTTCAGGATGGTAAATATCCATCAGATAAACTGATCAGCAGGACTGAAAATCTAACAAAAGTGGAAATGAATCAGTTAAAACTCAATCCTGAAGGCAAACTGCTCCAAAGAGAAAAACAGTATATCAGCCTGACTGATGTTTAATAATGAATATTTAATGATGTCATGTTTAAGCTAAAACCTTCCCCGTTTATTTCACTTTAAAGCCATTAAATATTTTAGTTTAGGGTCAGGCCTTTAACCCAAAACGCCCAAATGTCAGATTTTAAATAAACATGATGCTCAGATAAAGAGAACTCACCATTATTTTTAGTTTTTGGTGAGTTTAATAAGATCTTCTATTAAATTAGTCTATCAGGCCTGATTCTATCATCTGAACTCTCCAGGTTATTAACATGTAAAATACGACTGACACAGAGGTTGGAAACAATGTAAAAGAAGAAAACCAAAGATACATATCAGAGACGTGGGGAGAAAAAAAATATGGAGAGATATAAATATATAGAGATGGATGGATATTACTGGCTGCTTCTAATATTAGCATCAGCTCTACTATTATTACGTTTTATTTTGTTCAGAGCGAGTCAAAACGAGCAGCACTCGGGCGGGATGTTGGAGTTGTTGCCATGGCAACCCCTGGCGGTGTCGGTTCAGCTCCAGCCGATGCTGAACGTTCCTCCACAGAGACTCGTTTTCTCCTTGTCCCACAGAGTCGCAGCCGAATCAGAAGGGCAGAGGTTAAACTGTCCTCTGTCTGCCTCATTATTCCCACACACACACACACACACACACACACACACCCTCTCCATCAATCTGACCATTTAGTTTAACTTTATTTCTCGCTCCATTAGTTTCTGGGACACGGAGCAGCGCAGAGCTAAGAAAGGAGATGTGTTTGAAAAAAATAAAAAGAAAGTTTGACTCCTGAGATAAAATGTAATTTCACAGTCAACTTGCTGTGATGTATTATTCCACAACAACAGGGCGGCGGCTGATGGGAGACCTGCTTGGTCCTTAGGACATCATTGACGATCTCTGGAGAATGATTATGCCTCCGAGTGTGGAGAGAAAAATCACTACAGGAAAAAACTCAATATATTGGGTCAGCACCAAAGTTTAAACAGAAAAATGTTTATTGTTTTAGTTTATGAAAATGTTTCCAGTGGTCGACTTCATGCTTTTTTAATGAGCTTTAAAGGCGAGAAAAGCAGCTGCAGGTGAAACCGAAGAAAGAAAAAGATCCATTTATCTTTGTTTTGTTGTGTTTACGGTGCAGCGGCTCATCCTGATGAAAGAATAAACATCATTCATTCCAGAACCCCCCCACCCATTACATGCTATTACCTACCAACATGCTTTGGCATTGATGGATGCCTTCTGCTTCATTAGCTGCAGTCTGTTCTGAGAATCACTTACACAATATCAAACAGCTTTGGCTAGAAATCTAATGAGGCGCGCAGCAGATGGGCCGAGTTACATCATGGAGGAAACGGCCCACTTTCTGCTCCTGACGTCAGGAGTCCATCGCTGGGGGGTTGGAGGGGCCCGGGGCCCCAGGGGCATCAAACACTGACAAAACAACACATCAGTCTGTTTCAAATGAAAACAAAACTGTTAAAGTTTAACTACAACAGCGTAACACAGGAAAAAAGAGGAGCACATTTCTGCCAAAGAGTCTTTGGTTTGAAAAAATGAAAATTCAAACTCAGAAATTTTCTAGAGAAAATGTTAAAATTTTTGAGTTTCAAAAGTTTACATTCTTAAAGTTTTGTAATTCATAAATTTCCAAATCTTTTTCTCAGAAATTCCTAAGATCTCAAAATTTCTGATTTTCTTTAAGATTTTTTTTTTTACTTTTCAAACTCAAAATTTTTGTTGTTTTGATTTTTAACTCAAATCTCCAAGTTTTCTTCTCAAAAGTCTTTTCCTGAAATTTCCAAGTCTTTTTCTCAGAAATTTCGGAGATTAATTAAAAACTTTCAGATGTTTTAACAGAAAATGTTTGACCTGTCTCTGTGTTTTGGTGGACTCCTCTTTCCTCTCCGTCTGCAGTGCCCTGATTCTCTGCATCGCAGTCACAACTTGCTGTTCTTCTGAAACTGCGACACGAGGCCCAGAACCTGCTCCGAAGCCGCCACCGCCTTATTCTGAAGGTACAGGACGCTGTTGTTGGTCGTCTCGTTCAGGAAGTAGCGGTAGTTCACCATCATGCCGCAGGAGTTGGCCACGCCCCTGGGGCTGGTGTCGGCGCGCCAGTTGATCCGCCACATGGTGGCGCCGTTCTGCAGGTGGAAGTTGGCCACTGGATTGAGCGCGAAGCCTCGGCGCTTCTCTCCGTAGAGGTACCAGGCGCAGAGGCGCATCAGGACGGGCTCCAGGGCGAGGCTCAGCTTCTCGGAGCGCGTCCACTCTCCGGTGGCGATGAGCTTTCGCAGAGAGTCGACGGGCGGGGTTCCCGCGTTGGAGTCCAGGGCCTGTTCCAGCTCGCTCCACTCCTGCTCCGATAGGAGGTCGGCCCCCCGGCCCTCCTTCCTGCACTGGCCCAGCAGGCCCTGAAGCCAGGAGCAGAACCCTGGGATGGGCGAGAGGCTGGAGAACTGGGCCATGTGGGGGAACTCGCTCTGAAAGAACGGCACAAGAAAATTCATCTGGTTTAGTAAAACCTTTTGACATTAAAGCATAAAACCCAATTCCCATAACCTGCCAATGTCAGAGCTTTTATTTGCCTTTAGCTAAATTTCAAACGGTTCAGAGCACTAGTTTCATTTTTCCAGGTAATTTCTAAAGTGCTAATTTACTTGGCTGTTCCGTAAACTTTCAGTTAAAGTTCGACATCTATGTTGACGTTTTGGTAATCGACTGACGTAAGATCATGCTCTTATTTTGAAGATCGATTATGCAGCAGTTCCGCATCCTGTCATATTACCCTTTTTTGGCAAGTAAACAAACAAACAAATAAATAAATCACTAACAAACAAACAACCAGGTAAACAAATTAAACAAATACAAATATTTACATCTGAATCTTTTCCTCACATTCTCCACCCAGAAAATGTTTGTTCATTACCCAGAATGCATCACTGTAGAACCACCTGTGGTATCAGTCAGTTAGGTAAAATGAAACATGAGTGAAAGCCCTGTTCCAAAAAACATACAAAAAAATCACTTCCTGAGGTGCAAACCGTACACTAGTAACAAGTTTGGCCGTCATGGTTGACATTAGCATTTTAGCATTAGCTTCCATTAGTTACTATGCTGGCATAGCAGCTAGCATGAGCAGAAATAATGTTTATGTTTAATACTTTAGGGTTAGCGCAGCTAACCTTTGAGCTAGTGGTGCCCACCACTGATGAAACCCAAATGAATCATAATCCGCCCGTCCATCATTTCATACAGATGGAGGGTCGATGACAGAAAGAATAGAAACAAATTTAGCAGCTTTTGAATTCAACACCAGAATGATGATAAAACCTAAATGTGCCAAGGCTTCCTTCGGGTTTTGCGCGCTCGTTTTAACGGCTGCAGCGTTTGGTGCAGCAGCTGTCTGAGTGGATCTGTGTCTCCATCCTGTCACAGATCCAGAGACAAAGGGAGGAAGACATTCAGTCTTCGCCGGTTTTCAGAGATGAGACGGAGGTTCAGGCTCGGTGTGGAAACAGAACCAGGACGTCCTTGTCCTTGCTCGACCCCGTCAGTTCCTCTGTCTGGTACTTCATTACGAATCATCTGAGCTGCTTCTTGAGCCGACCTGCTGATGCTGATGGATGATCCTCTCCTTCCTCTCCTCCTCTTCCCGTAGCACCTGTCCCCGTCTCTAAACTGCCTCCCCTCCTGTCTGTCATCTCATCGGCAGCGGTCACCCGCAGCTCTGAGCTCCCTGCCGTCTCAACACCCTTTCATTTAGCAGAAAGAAAGCCTCCCTCTTCTCTTCAGACACATTTCTGTGCTTGGGTGTCTACGTTAATAAGTGAGAGAACAATGTGTCAGGCAGAAAGGCAATAGCTGTCTATGAAAGTGGAAGTGTGAGACATCTCCTGGTGAGACACTTTATTTTTCTTCTACTCTACCTTATTTCACCCACCTTTCAATTTAAAAATCATGGCTCCTTGCTGCTTCTCCCTTTTATGTTTCTTCACACTTGACTATGCTGTGGCTCTGCCTTCCTCACACTGAGCAAAAGTTAGTGGAAAAGAGAGCGACGGCATAAGTAAGAAAGCAGCGGGAAAGGTGAAAAAGGGAATGGATGACGGAGCGAGTTCTGCTTGGGGGATCCAATCTATAAAGACAAACAAGATAGTCTTCCTGAACCTGAAATTGCAACTGTGACCTTTTCTATCCCACTCCGTCATTACAGCCAATCCTCTGTGGCAATGCTGTCCCTCTCAGACAGCCTGGATCTCTGCATATCATAGGTTCATCGTTACCTTCAGGAAGTCAACTGCTTCAATAGCCTACAAGCAAATCAACCAATCAGATGACAGAACTCGGTGCTGATTTGCTGAAGTTCAAAACTAGAATCACAATGTAGGAAAAGGGATTTAACTTTGATTACATTTCCAAAGTTAAATTCCAGATCTGCTGCTATTTTATACCAACAACAGATTTCGCCAACTAACGACCCACAAAAGAGGATGAAGAGGATGAAGAGGAGAAAACTGTAGGGAGAAAATGTGGCTCATCTATGTTAGCATGTCCACCAGCCCTGTTCAGTCCGCTTTAATCCGGCTCCAGTCAGGCTGCCTGGAAATCTGGTGAGGTGTGAAGGCTAACGACCTCTGACCTCTGGTCCTCCAAACGTCGGTCTGGATTCGGTTGAAGTGAACTCTGGTTTGGTTTGAATGTGAACTGAGAAACTTTGGGTCCGCTGCACAGTGAATGACATGTCAACAGATCTGCTGAAACAATAATGTGTTAATGATTGACACGTGGCATTGTTACAGACTGAGAAAATAAATGATTTCTATTCTAGATGTTAGATTAGGTGAATAAACACAACCTTACTGTCATGTTCAGGATGTGAAGTTTTCAGTTCAGCAAACTTCACACAAAATGTGTGATGAGAAGAACCTGGAGACAGCCTGCCGTGTTTCAGTGAGGTCCCTGTCTGCAGGCTATTTATATTAGAAAGTCAACAAAATGTTCTGCCTTGTAGATTTCCTTGTGCAGGCATCAAAAGATGCTAAGTGGCTTCTGTCTTCCTTCAGATTAGCTTCTTTAGCGTCAGGATGATTAATCTGCCTGACGGAACAGCAGGAGGTCCTCCGCTCCCGTAATGACAGCTGTCTGCCGTCAGAAAGGTCAGCGACCTCTGCAGCCCGCTATCGTCCGCCATCAAAACAGTAGAATAATGCCACAGTTTAATGAACTAATACTTTCAACAAATCATCCTCTTTAAACTTAAAGCTCGTTGTTCTTCCAGTATTTTCTGAGACAGAGAGCAGATTTGATGTCGCCAACCTGCTGGAGGATGGAGGCCGTCTGGTTTCTGAGCAGAAAGCGGCTCTCCGTCTGCTCTGTCGTATTTCCATTATGAACGCAGCCTGGAGGTGAACCACTGGCAGCTATTTAGTCTTACATCAATAAATGGACTAGAAGGAGCTTAAACCAGGTTCTGATCAGGAAGTGCTGCAAAGTGCTTCCCCATCTGTGCGGTTGAGTGGTCCTGATGTTGCATTTAGGATTTTCAATCATGAAACAACGAGCTGCAGCGGCCCAACATGCAGGGCTGTTGTCTGCTTATTGAGATGAATGAATTAGATTTCACCAAAGTACAAAACAGCTCAGCCTGGATGTGGAATATGTTCGTTTATACAACCAGAAACCTTTACAGCCCTGACACCATGCAGAAGTATTCGGACCCCCGAAACTTAGTCACAATGTATTTTATTGGGATTCAATGCGATAGTCCAGCATAACGTAATAAGTAAGTCTGAATGTTAGCTCAGCTTAGCTTAGCAGCACCTTTACCCACCTGCAGCTCCCGGACCACGCGCTTGATGAGATAGTTGCCCAGCTCCACGCCCTGCAGGCCAGCCTGGGTGGAGGAGATGGAGTAGAAAATGGCTGAATTGATCTTGTTTATGTCTTCCTCTGCATCAAGAGTTGCAAATTCCCGGACAATACTCTGAGGGAAGAAAAAACACACCACTGCATCTTTACTTACGGTGGTCAACAAGGAACAAGGCGAAGGAACGAGCTGCTGTCACAGGAAAGATCCAAACAAACACAAAAACCCAGAAAACCATTGACAGCAAAAACTCACTGCACAACACCGAAGTCCTCCGAACCACCAGGGGGAGACAAACAATCCGCTTTTAGGTCTTAACCTTCTGATTTAACAGGACGTCCAGAAGAAAGTTGGAGCAACAAGAAAAATGTGTCAGACACTTCATGTCTCTAACGTCGTTATAGAACCGCAGCAAATTTATGCAGCTGATAATGTTTCAGACGCCCCCTAGAGGTCAGGAGGACCACTGCTGCATGCATGTGTGTGTGTGTGCGTGTGTGTGTGTGTGTGTGCGTGTGTGTGTGTGTGTGTGTGCGTGTGTACTTCTTCCGGAGATGACTCTGGTTCTGAAATGGTTCTGGTTCTGATTGTTGGAGATGGTTCTGGTTCTGTTCTGGTTCTGATCTGGATATTGTTGGTTCTGGTTCTGATCTGGATATTGTTGGTTCTGGTTCTGACCTGGATGTTGTCTGTTCTGGTTCTGGTTCTGACCTGGGTGTTGTCTGTTCTAGTTCTGATCTGGATGTTGTTGGTTCTGGTTCTGGTTCTGACCTGGATGTTGTCGGTTCTGGTTCTAGTTCTGACCTGGATGTTGTCTGTTCTGGTTCTGACCTGGGTGTTGTCTGTTCTAGTTCTGACCTGGATGTTGTCTGTTCTGGTTCTGATCTGGATGTTGTCGGTTCTGGTTCTGGTTCTGACCTGGATGTTGTCTGTTCTGGTTCTGGTTCTGACCTGGATGTTGTTGGTTCTGGTTCTGACCTGGATGTTGTCGGTTCTGGTTCTGACCTGGATGTTGTCGGTTCTGGTTCTGGTTCTGACCTGGATGTTGTCTGTTCTGGTTCTGGTTCTGACCTGGATGTTGTTGGTTCTGGTTCTGACCTGGATGTTGTTGGAAATGTCCTCGGTCAGCGCCACATGCAGCACCACCAGCGGTTCCCCCGGCATGGCGGAGTGTGTGAAGGCGTAGCAGCGCCGGTACGGTCCCACTCTGCGCTTCAGGTCGGTCCAGTTCCTGACTGGGTGAACCGCTTCGTACCTGGCAGAAAAACTCAGTCAGGTTTAGGTAGCGAACTCCTGCCTGATAGAAATGAAAAACCCCTTTAACAAGTTCAGAGGGAAACAGTCAGTCATAGCTCAGGACTCGTATTTATTCGGTAGTTTGAAACGAGCTTTGCCTCAGATTTCAGTCGTTTCCTCCCCACGGAGCCGCGGCTCAGCTGGTGGAGCTGCTAATCTGCTAATTGCAGAGTTAGTGGATGGCAGATGAAAATGGAGGAAGAGTTTAGAAAAATGCAGCCATTTAACAGTTTTCTTGGAGCAGGAACTCCAAATCTGTTCTGTGTTCAGGTGCAGCGAAGGCTTTCATTATTTCCTCAATTAGTAAGGAACCGGAGTGTAGCTGCTCCCAACTGTGGCAGGTTGTATTTCAGGGGGATTCTCCCACCGACGTGGCGCTTTGGTCAATGACATTTACAACGTTCTCATCCAAATGAGAGGCGAGAGAAATGTTCCAGCGTCCTGGTCACTCAGATTCAGCCAGAATGATTGGACATCCTGGTGCAGGTGGGCAGCGGCCCAAAGCATTTTTCTGTTTTCACAAATCTTTACCTAAGCAGGAGTAGGAGCAGGGAGAGGATGAAGGTTCTTACTGGCTGATCTTCTGCAGGATCTCACAGGGCGACTGCCAGGTGATTCTCTCCAGCCGGAGCAGACCGACAGCAAACCACTTGGACAGCAGGCTCTTCAGAGTACCGTTCAGGTCCTGCAAGGACAGAAAACAATTTCTAACTGACATTCAACTAAAACTCAGATGTATTCATTGTTTATTTTATAGCTTCAACGAGCCTGAAGACTATTCTTAGGTTGTTTTCTTCCTGATTGTCTGGTAGAGCCGGTTCTGTTGGAACCAAAACTCAATCATCTGCTCCATCTCCAGCTGCTGTGGTTCCCTTTCTCTCTGCTCCGAGTCAAACCAACCTGTTCCCCTCCTCACCTATGGGGGCGCTGCACCAAGAACCACTGGAGAAAGCAACCTGAGAACCTCTGAAGACACCGACTGCAGCTTCCTTCTTCACCAAACGGAAACAAAAATGGAGTAGCATCTTTAGCCTAAAGCCAGGCCGAGGCGGACAAGTTTTCACTTTTTGAGCCGAACTTTCTAGGCAGATGGATAAAAGCGGACGAAGGACCAGCCCTGTCCGGTCCACTTCAGCCCAACTCCAGTCTGTCTGCGTAGAAAGTCCGGCTCATTTGAGGAGATATGAATGTATCATAAAACCAAAAAAAAAACAACTCTGGTCCTCCAAACCTCAGTCTGGGTTCGGTTGAATTGAACTCTGGTTCGGTTTGAATGCATATGTGCCTGGAGACCGCTCCAAAAGCAGGACGTGGACTACAGCGCAGGGCATTCTGGGTAAATCCAACCAAATCAAACATGCTAGCGTTGGTAAGAGAAACGGCTGATGGTCTCTAGCCAATGTCTAAAGAGAAATCCTCCAACTGCTAAAATCTGATGCCTCCATTTTAGTTTTAATTTTGTGAAGAAGGAAGTTGCCTCGGTGTCTTCAGAGGTTTTTGTGTCGTTTCCTTCAGTGGTTCTCGGTGCAGCGCCCCCACAGGCCAGGAGGGGAACAGGTTGGCTTGACTCAGCAAATGGAAAGAGAACAAGAGTAGTTATTACCGAGTCTACCAAACTGTCAGGGGGAAAACATCTAAAGGGAGCAGAGCCGGTGTGAATTTACCCTTTCAGCTCCAGTTTTTTAATTGAAGGGGCTCAAACTTAAAACTAGACTTTTATTGCACAGATTGGCTCAACGCTTCCAGAAGGAAATTAAGTATTTCACACTCTTATCTTCCACAGGCCGCACGCTCCCCTGGCTGTCTGCACGCTGCTTGAATGTTTACACATTATGAATAGTGATTTGCCGGAGCTTGCAATGGACGTAGAAAGGGCCACTTCAATAAACACCTTGCCATTTCAAAGCAGGCATGTCCTCCAGCAGAGGTCAGACTTCATTTAAAGCAAATCTCAAACACACAAACAAGCACGCAGCACACAAGCTCTGGCACGTCCATACAGCTCCTACCGACGGTTTCATAGAAGGACTTCCTTTAATAGCATCTTGTCAATCACAACGGCCAACACAAAGCAAACAACAGACATGGCAGAAAAGCTCCGTGAGAATCCTTCAAATCCAAACCTGGCCAAATTGGAAATTCCTCTCCACATACATGCATAAATGCATCAGGCTCCGCATCATTCAGCTCCACAGCACACAGCTTCAGGAAATAACTTTCAGTTAAGCAAAACTTTCATTCCTGCTCATGTGATGCAGTGTCTGTGTGTGTGTGTGTGTGTGTGTGTGTTCGTAAAGCTGCCCGAGGTGAAGTAATGCATTTTGCTCGATAATCCGGGTGAGCCATTTTTGTTGAGAAGGCAGCAGCTCTATAGCAGCAGAGCCGCCACCGGCGCCTTGGGAAGCAAACTTTTAACCACACAATAGGGAGGTCAAACTGAGATATGTATTTCATTGACCCTGCAGAAGATGAAGTCTTTAGAAATGGAGGGATCAAAGCCTCGGGCTGGAAAGAGACCAACCGACAGAGGAGAGGGCTAAAAAAGGAAATCCTCTGTTCTGTTAGAGGGAAAACGACGCACACTGTATCAAGACCTGGACAGTGGTGACCCACCGATACGCTCCGGTGTGATGAAACAGTGCTTGATACTGCAGGACATGGGGGAATATTTAATCAGTAAAGTCCAAAGAGCTGCCAAACGACACCAGAGACCAACTGGACGCCTAACTATTGGTGAAATTATTTTTAAGAAATGGAAGAAACTCAAGATGGTTGCAATCTCCCATGGAAGACCTCACCTGGTGGAGCATCACTGATCATGAGAAAGGTCAGGGGTCAGAATTACCTGGGAGGTTACCACAGAAACAGACAATGCCATCATCGATTAAAATCCTGCACATCAACATTTTCAATTCAAAAACATTTTTGTTGCTAAATTATTAAATAAATAGCCATAGGAGCTGAACAGCAAAGGCATTTGTAGATTTTAATCTGTTCTTCAGGATCTTCAACCTTCACCAAGGAGCGGCGCCATCAGAAGCATTTCAAGATGAAAAAACTCTTTGAGGGGAGCTGAAACTCCCTGAAAGTGGAGAGGATCAGTATGGACCCGTAAGAACCTAAAAAACATTGCATGAAATTGGATAAAATCTTTAATTATCCGTTTGATGCTACTGAGAAACAGAGCTGCAGTAACCAAGCACCTGTCGCCATGGTGACGGTGATACGCAAATGTATGTTATTCGAGTAAATTCATAGCAGACGGAGGCGAAATCTTACCAGGTTTGAGGGATTATTTTTTCACACTGGTCCAGATTGGTTTGGACAGATTTTTATTCTCTTAACAAAGGAAACCATCATTTCCTTTGAAATTTGATTTCTGTATTTATTCAGGTCATTTTTATCAGATTTCAAACTTTATCTAAGGATCTGAAACCTTTAAAAGGAGCCAAAAAAGAAAAATACTATTTTTTACAGCCCTGTCACAGTTTATATTAAAGTCTGTTAAGTGTGGAAGATGTTTAAGAGGCCTGTAATGGACTGCTGTGGGATTTCCTGGACAGTTTGTTCAGTCCAAACAGAACCTCACTGAGACCTGAATGGGAGCAGACCTTTACCCCAGTGGGCCTCATGCCACCTGTCAGCTGGGCTGGGAGAAAATAGACCCACATACATACTGGCTGTAACCCTGAGGAGCCATCTCCCTCCAACGTCAGCAGTCGGAAAGAGATCATCAAGAATAAATCCTTTGAACCAGGTGACTAATCTACAGAAAAACTCAAAATTACATTTATTACAAGACGCAAAGATCAACGCAGATGCAGAGCTCCATAATCCAGTCTTCCTTCCTCCAACTTTGGTGGTGTTTTAACTCCACTATGATAATCATCACGCTTTGATTTCCTACAGTCAGTAAACACATCATCATTCTGTACCAGAAGCTTCATATCCAAAAATGACCTTTTCTCGTTTTTTACTCAATCAATCATGGAGCAGCAGAAAGCAGAGGCTGAACGGCTCCAGTGTGACCCGGGAGGCATCGGTGTGCAGGCAGCCGGGACCTTTAGACTTTAAAGCTCTCAGTGTGGCTGAGCTACAGAGACTGAATGCTTCTGCACAGCAGGAAGACATTAACACTGAGCTGGACTTGGTAAAGCTCAGAGCGCGATGACGCATCGATGAGAGGTCACAGCAAAATGGATCATACACAAAGGAGACAAACATGTTTCACTCCATCAACATTAAAATACAAAACCAGGAAATGTCAGGACTGACAGATGTTTATTATTACAGTCAGAGAAGTTCAAGCAGCAAAGTCTCAGTTTCACCATCTTAAAAACTTTGAAACGTTAGATGTAACGATGGAGGTCAGACCTGATAGTCCGGTAGCCTGGGTGTGACTGAGGAACCAAGACATTTGACATCTGCTCCATCTTTAGCTGCTGTGGTTCTCTTTCTCTCTGCTCCGAGTAAAACCAACCAAACCCTATGAGCAACCTGTTCCCCTCCTGGCCGGTGGGGGCGCTGCACCACTGAAGGAAACAACAAAAACTAGCTACGTTTCCATTAACCATAAAATTGCAAAACTGGAATTCTGAAAATAAATGTTTACAATGGAAGCATGCCCATTTAAAGAAACTCATGTTTTTTTTATAAAAAAATGTTTTGCTCTAGGTCGTTTGAGGTCGTTTTTAAGTCATATTGAAATTTGTGTATTTCACAAAACTTCCATGGAAACTCTTTTTTACACATCAGGCCAGTTTGTATTCAGCAGCAATGAGCTCCTTGAACAGTCAGCATACATCACTGAGATGCTGTTTTAGCATTAGCTGAAAGGCTAACTCCTGTTAGCACAACAGAAATTAACCCCTGGTGGGCAGACCGAAGCAGCTTCCATAGCTGCTGCTAGCAGATGTTGCCAAGTCTGTCAGATTTAAGGGCTTACTAGAAACAAGCAAATATAATGGTACCGGACAGAAACTTTGTATGAAAAAAACAATTGTGTTAAAATTTTTAACACATTGAAATCTTTGTAATTAATTAATTGGAAGTCTCTGCCCTACTGTTAACTTTTTTACATTTCAATGGAAATAAGTTTGGGAGGCTTGTTTTTCTTCTTCTTGTGCTGCTGTTGTCTGTCTGGTGATACAGAAAGTCTCAAAACGTCTCATATAATTACTTGACAGCTGACTTTTGGATTTACTCTGGTTACCTTTGTGTGACAAAGATTTTTGATGTCAAAGGTGTCAAAAACGAGGAAAATCCTTTTGTCCACTGCACATGTTCAGATATGTACTTTTATGTCTCCAGTTATAATTTTATCTACAGTGTAACTCAAATGTTTTTCTATAAACGCTATGAAATATATTAGTGGCAGTTTTGGGTTAACAGCTGAGTATATTTGCATTTCTAAGACAATCAGCGCATTCAATAAATGCCAGTGAGCCTACTCTGCAGAGTCAAAGTGAAAACTGTAATTACATTAAACTGAACAATCCAGAATATGAGAGCAGCTTTTCTAGGAAAAAGGGAGAGCTGCCAAAAAAGGGAAAATTAAGAGAGAAAACCTACTGGAGTCATGTCTCCGACTGCGGCAGAAATGTATTTTTTGTTCTTTCACTACATTTTCTTTGAATCCACTCTGCCTTCAAAAGATTCATTCAAAATACTCATTACATGCCTGATTTATATTCAGCTCTTTCAATTTCTACAAGCAGCAGAGTAGCTCTTGCCTCCTCATGTGCTGAATCTAACGTTGTTAAAGGATCGCTTCCCTTTGTGGCTCCTGCAGCACAGGAAAGAGGCTCTGATTGGCACCCAAATGTAATCTGTTCAGCTAGCCCAGCCCATACATACATATGAATTGGATAAAAGATTAAAGGCCTATCCAGCCAAAACCCTGCCTCTGTCTGCACCTATTCATCCCCAGACTGACGCATGGCGGTGGCGGCATCATGCTATGGGGAAGCAGGTCAGAGTTGATGGGAGGATGTATATCAGGACAATCCTGGAAGAAAAACTGTTATGTATTGAAAAAAACCTGAGACTGGTTTCACCTTCCAGCAGGACAAACTTAAATATAAGCCAAAGATATTATGGGATAGATCAGCGTTTCTCAATTCCAGTCCTCAGCCTCCTGCTCTGCATGTTTTAGATGTACCTCAATTCCAGAACAGTTGATTCAAATGATTGCAGATCATCAATGATACAGCAGCCTGTTGATCACCCACATATTCAAACCAGGTGCGTGGCATAAGGGAAACACCTAAAACATGTAGGGCAGGGGGGCGTGAGGACTGGAATTGAGAAACACTGGTTTAGATCAAAGCTGATTCGTGTGTTTGAATGACCTAGTCAAAGTCCGGATTTAAATTATTTTAAAATTATTTTGCAAATAGACCATAATGTAGTTCTACAAAGTAATATGTTACAAGGAATTAGGGCATATACATGCCACACTTTTCAGATTCTTATTTGTTAAAAAACAGTCATAATTCTAATGATCTTCCTTTTCATAATTCTGCTTTATTTTGTCATGATATATTGCTTAAAACCAAAATAAAAAGAATTGACGGAATACGGACACTAAATGTACGTCTGAATTATAGTTTATTAAAGTAAATTAAAGGTGAAGGGTTTCTGAGAAGTCCAACTTGGGCAAAGGTCACATCAAATGAGAACCACGTGACTCATGTAACCATCACAAGCCACTCCATTCCAGCTACTCCATTCCAGTCATTTCATATTTCTGCTTCACAGCCAAGTGAATAAACGCGCATGCTGGAGTTTGAGCCATCCGGGCACTCGTACAGAAAGTAAACAAAGTTCTTACCCGGATGTGTGGGTTTTCGCTGGCTTTGGACGCGAGTATTTCCAGCAGATCCGCTCGGAGGTCCACCAGGAACTTCACCCCGCCTTCGATCCGGCTCACATGGCTGAACAGCTGCTTGTATCGTGGCGTCAGGCTGTAGCGGAGCCTGTCCTCCGCCTGCAGAATGGTCGCCTGGTCCCGTCCCTGAGTGTCCAGCAGCTTCGCAGCGAGTTCTGACACAGTTTTATGGTCCACTCCGCACTCCTGAGACAGCTTGGACAGAAAACCCACTTTGTCTTCCTTTTCCAGACCTCTGTAGTAGTTCATGAACTCCAAGCTGGTGGATTCGGGCGGAGGTGGAGATTTATCTCTGGTTTCATATGAAGGTAAAGGTGCAACGACCCTCGCCAGGATCTCCTCCATAACCGAGAGCCCTCTTCGGCCCGGAGCGGAGTACCAACGCCGGTTGCCGCCGCCTGAAGTCCCTAGGAGCGCTGGAGGCACAGCTCGGTGTCTCCAGAACCGCACTCTGCTCCGGACAGCCCGAGTCAGCGGGTTAGATATCATGGCCCCGCACAGCTGTCCGTCAACCCCCCAGCAACAAACACTGGGAAGGATTGTTTCCGGGTCTCTTAAAGAGACAGCGCGTATTTAAGACAGAAACTTGTAGCTGTGTTTTTGCTAAGCAACATTTCAACACATTTATGTGAATGTGCATAATCTCGAAGCTGCTGTTACACCTGAATTTCACCTTTGTAAGACAATGACTATTTCTATTGTATCATATTCGTTGAGAATTTTGCAGTTTCTAACGCATTTTTGAAAAGTACTCTTAATAAGAAATACAGCCTCCATAGTGAAATAAGAGTAATTTTCATTATTCCCAGAGGAAAAGCTATGATTGCTGAGAGACAACACCAATTAACCTAACGCTGCTGTGTCTGGACTGTGAAAGAAAGCCACGTGCCAGGGAGAGCCCACACATGCACAGGGAAAACAAACTCTGCACAGAAAGACCCTAGGTTGGGATTTGAACCCAGGACCTTCCTGCTGTGAGGAAACAGTTACCAATCTCTCTACCATGAAATAGATTTTTTTTTTTTAATTTTACTTTTAGGACAAAAATAAAAATTTTGAGGGGAAAAAAAATCATGAGAATTGTTCCTTTAGTTTTTGTAAACTATAGGCGGGAAAACATCATAATTAGCAGAAGCAACGGCTTTGAAACATTCATCTGTGTGTAAATAATTTATATAAAGTGTTTCACTTAGTGATGAATCTCTTGAAATAAACTGTTTTTCAAATGTCTCCTTTGAAAAAGAGGCTTTGAGCATCTTCCAGTTTAAATAAACACCAATATCAAATAATTTAATTTAAAGCACGTGGCTTATGAGGAGGAAGCCAACAGAGTTAAATACATTCCATTTCAAATCAAAACCATTTCAAGTCTTCAGCAGAAATGTACATGTTCTCGAAAGCTGTGAGCTGCGCTGAAATAAATAAAAGAGAGACGTTTAAATACATGCCGACAGTGGAAATATTCCTAAAGATAAATATTTATTACAGATTTAAAAAGGAAATAACAACGGGAGACCGCGGATAACATAGGAAATAACGCTCACTTCATTTCCGGAGTGCAATGGTCCCCTTTCCAAATAAGGAATGAGACTGACAGCGGTCAGTCCCACCCTTTCCGGTTCTAGCCCTTTAGCTCCCCCAGTGTTCACATGCAGGTATAGCAGTTGACCGCCACTCAAACGGGCCAATCAGAGTCCAGCTGGGACTGCCGCCTACGTGGTTAACCGTCAGAGGAAACGCTGATTTGAAGTTCGTGTTTTACGCGGAAAATACACGATATCACCCAATTTTTTGTAAATCTCCCAAAAGGTGAGTGAATTAACGCTGTGAATTTATTTCCGGTTGGCAGTAAAATATATTTGTGGTCATCTGTTTATGTAGTTAATCAGTTCGTTTTAAGTGGCTACATCCTGGAAGCTAATTGTCAAATTGAGCTAATATGGATTATTAATCTGCTTATTTTGGGCTTGTGTTTAAACATTCCTGTATGTATTTCGGTACCAAAGCTAACCTGTAATGTTCTGTGTCAGACACTAAAATGGGAAGGGAAAGTGACGCTAAAGGAGACGCCAGGTTGAGGCAGAAAGGCTCGAAGCGGAAACGGCTGAGTGACCCTGAAAATGCCGGTTCCGGTGGAGATCTGATGAAGAAAAGGTGTTTACCTGCACAACGAGTTCACAATTATCTAACCCAAACTGTGGTTTATTAAGGGCAATAATTAAGAGTTGCAGCATTTTAAAATCCGAAATTCTGATGTAATTTTTGCCCGGAGCTTCGTAAAAAATGCCAAGAGCTCTAGAAGAAAACAGATTATACACAACAAAACTTCCACAGCCTCTAAAATCGTTATTAGTATTTCTTCATAAATATTTAATTGTTTTCTGATTCAGTCAAAATGTGACAATGCAGGTTAATCTCGTACATAAGAGTAGAAACAGTTAAATATCATATTTCAGTGACGGGTCTCCAGTTAGTTGTCTTCCTCATGATTGACCTTCTGACCCTGACTGACCCGGAAGAACCTCTGCATTCTGTCATTAAGACGGTGAATTGGATTTTTTGATAATTATTTCTAATTCATAATCATCAAAACTTTAAGAAACACAGACTGGAAATATTTCTGATTTTTTTTTCTCTTTCTGAAATTGGTGACATAAATGTTTTATATATATATATATATTCAAATTACCTTAGATTTATCTGTTAAAGAAATAAACTTTTTATTACCTTTTGATTCGAGGTTTTAGAAACTAAACCTCAAATGAACCTTTTTTGCAGATAATGTCTAAAATGATCCTTAAGTGTTCTGTCTTTATGTTTCTGTGCAAATAGTGACATTTTTGCGTAAATTTCTGCAATATTTATCCTAAAACCTTCTCAGTGCCGCCCTCTTTGGGTTGAGCAGTGGCTACTGCAGTTGAATGTTGGTGTTAGTTCCAGCGGTATTGCTCGGTCCATGTCTCTGTCATGCAAAATAATTTCCTTAATTTAGCTAAAAGGTTTTTACGCTCACTTCAGGTTGTTTTTGGGTTTTCCAAAAAAAAGCTAAAATATGCCAGCAGTCAATGGAAACATTTGCTGAGTAAGATCTGATGTTGGAAACTCTCCCTGCCTTACCAGAAACACCAAACTCTGATGAGTTCATGCTGGCTTCCAGGCTCTACTTCCTGTTTATTACGGCCACCTGCAGCGTCAACACAACACCTGATGTCTTGGTGGATTCGCTCCAAACCAGCAGACCGAATTCAGATTTTCTTTTTTGTGACATTTTAAAAGTTTGATTAAGATTTGCATAACAATTAATTGGATGGAAACGGCTGCTGGTAGCAATGTAAAGGACGCCTTGCCTGTGTTGAATCATCAGTCCACCATTAGAGACTGGAACCATTATCAGACCAGTGAGCTCATCCAACATCTGCAGCTTCACCCGGCTCACATCAACGCTCAGCTCAGCCTTTCATGTCGCTCAGATGGAGAGACAAATTAACTCTGGCAGCTTGGTACTTCAACCGCTGATAAATAAGATCATTTATATGACTGTGAGTGGAGGAGACTAAATTAAAGACACAAAGTGTAAGAGAGAGAATGTGTCAGGAGGGCCGGTGGCATTCATTACACATCGTACAGTGAACGCTCCATCTTCATATGAATAAATTAATTTACTTTGATATCAGATGCGTTTATTAGCATGCATATGTGAGCAGACAAATGAGAGCGGAGCGATCCGTCATTGGCTCGTGTAATTGATGAGAGTGAAGGGATGAACAGACACCTGTAAGCACGGCTGGCGCTGGGAGTAGCAGGCTGCTGACGGTTTGCTTCGTGTTGTTTCACGCCTCTCTGATCCTGGTTCTGTCTCAGCTTAGCTTTAAAACAACCACGGAATAAGAATAATGAATCCAGCTGGGAGTGTGTGCAGCTCCTGTCACGTCGCCTTGCGTGGAAACCGTGTTAATCCGCTGAGACCCTGCTAGTTAACGGGGCCACATTTCCCAAAACCGCCTGACTAAAATAGAGACAGCAGTCAGGCATTGACTAAAAACTATTTTCAACCTTTTATTTGCAGCTCAAAATCCTTTGATTTATGCAGCAGAAAACCAAAATAAATCGGCCTGAAGCTCCTTGGCTGGTCTGGATCAGACTAGAGGGTAAAACGCACCAGAACTGAACCGCAGACTGATTCAGAGAATCATCAGGTTCTGACCGTCACTGATGAGGTCCAAACCCAGCAGGTTAGCATCAGAGCCAGGTAGCTGAGGCTACGCCAGCACATCTACTGCAATTTCTTTTGCCTTTTTTCATGAATTATGATTTTCTTGGGGTTCATGCTGCTCATTAAATGCAACTGCAGTCGAACTTTGTTGTGGACGGTTTACGACCCCAAAGTGACCCGCAGAAGAAGAACGCAGCCGTCACCCAGCAGCGCTCTGCTTACGATGTTCAAACTAAACTCAAACCAGAGAACATCTGCATTTTCCAGGTGGCTTAAATGTTTCCAGAGATGCTTGTTTTCAACAAACTGCAGCTGCAGTGAGAGATAGAGACGGCTGTGCTCAGAACTGGAAGGTTAAGTAGAGAAAGTTCTCCTTCAAAATAAAAGCAGCATATTTGGATGGTCACACATCCAAATATGATTTGTAGTTTTGACCAGGACACACTGAGGTCCAGCCTGGGCCGGGAAGCGGTCAGAATCCCCAGGTCCGGTTTGGATCTGATCTGAATAAACGACATACAAGTTTGAATAAAACTTCTGATTGTTTTATGTTTGAGGCTGTATCACCCTAAACATTGTTTAAAAGAAACTGTATTTGTCTTTTCTGACTTTCTTCTTTTATCTCAACTTTCTGTTAAATAATTCAAGGTCAACAAAGTCCAAAGAGAAGAACAATGACAGGTCTCCTAAGAAGGTAAACCCTCCTTTCTGTCAGCCAGCTGAAACGCCTGCATGGAGGAGTTTTCATGTCGAATCGTTTCCATCTGCTGAGTTTTAATGCGTCATCTTCCTCACAGGTCCGGGAAATCCTGGAGCCGGTCAGCAGCTCCAGGTGGGGGTGCTGATGTATCGTCTTTTCCCTCCTCCTCTCTTTCTGACTCCCAACGAGGTTTTGACACTTAGTTATGGCAGACAGAGACTTTTTATCTTCTTTATAATGAGTGAATCTCTGTCTAGGAATAAACGTAAGCCAATGCAGAGGAAGAATACATCAGGAGGTAATAAACGAGTTCATGCAGTTGGATCCTGAGCAGGACGCTGCATCAGAGCCGCCTCAGTTTTACTCCTGTGGTTCTGAACGGATTCCAAACAGATTCAGCCCAGGGTTGTTTTATTTGTTTTCTTCTTCCTGCTGTTTTTTCTCTTTTGTTTTGGCTGGTACTTGATGGTCAGGAACCATTTTGATAATTAAATCCAACATTTCACTGTTTTTCCTCTTTATTGTATGATTGATGATACTCTGGACATATTTCCATGACGTCTCTTGTCATCATGAGTCGCTCTCTGATCTTAATGAACTAAATTAAAACTGCTGAGTTTAATTATGTTTTTCTTAGCTGGGAAATTTACAAGCTTCCATCATGTGATTGTTTTTTTCTCTTTAAAAGTTATAATTATATAATAATTACTGTGCCTGCTGTCATGATGGTTAACTATCAGAGTGTGAAGTAAATGATTGTATTCTTATTGTTTCTCTTTTCTGACATTTACTTTACACTAAAGTGTAAATTAAAGCAGACATGTAATTTATTATAAAATATCAAATGTATTAAAATTTGATAAAACTGAAAGCTGTCGTAAAACATGACTGCAGGTTGTTGTGTAAAACCAAAGGCTAAAACATTAATAATGGTTTACTTTTAACTCAAAGGTAAAACAGGATTTAGACTGTTTATGAAGTAAATCTGCTGTTTCTCTGTGTGATCAGTGATTTAATGAAACTCGAGCAGCAGGACGACTTTACTGAGAAGAAGAAGAAGAAGGGATTGAAAAGGAAACGTGTGAAAGACGAGCCGATAGAGGAAGCAGCTGAAGCTGCGTCTGTGTATGTCCGGCTGATTCTCATCAAACTGAAACTTTTTATTACTCTGACTTTGTCCTCTCACATTCCTGCAGCTTAGAGAGAGGAATCAAGTCCCTCAGTGATGAAGAAGAAGCTGAGAAAAAAGAATCCAAGAAGAAACCCAGAAAGGTAAACCTTCATCTCAGCTGGCGTCTTCCTCCTTCTGGACCAGCTGAACGCTGAGCCGCCTGTCTGGACGTTCTAGTCACAGCGGGACGGCTTCAATCCACATCTTAAACGTTTGTCTCTGCCAGACGGTCAAGAAAGAGGAAGGAGAGGAGCCGCTCACCAAAAAACCCAAGAGATCAAAGGAGGAGATCGAAGAAGCCAAAATACTGAAGATGAAGATGAAGGAAGAGGAGGAGCAGAGCCGCTGGAGATGGTAGGAAACTTCGTCCTGCTGTCGCTCGTCTCCGCCTGCTCTCATCTCGCTGCTTCCTGTCAGGTGGGAGGAGGAGCGGTACGAAGACGGAGTGAAATGGAAGTCCTTGGAGCACAACGGACCGTACTTCCCTCCGGAGTACCAGGCTCTTCCTGACGACGTTAACTTCTTCTACAACGGTCAGTTCGGTTTTATTCTGCCAGGAAAACCATTCCCTGGTGAATTCACCGGTTCTGGTCATCAGCTGCCTGCTTCTCGCTCCAAAACCACCAGAATCAGTGACTTAATTCCTCCTCTGAGGAAACGATTAATCACATTAATCTATTATTAAAAAATTATTTAATGTATAAACTCAAATAAGGCCATTTGCTGAAACGGCATACTCAGAAAAGGACTTCAGCTAAAACTATAAAAATATAATAATTTAAAATAGTAAAAAAAAGAAAAACATTTTTTGTCTATAAATCCCAGAACTCCTCAGGTTGGGTTCAGAGTCTGTAAAAAGTTTCTGAAAGCTGCTGGATGTGACGGAGCTTTCCCGGCGCTCTGCAGCTGGACGGCGTCCAGATGAGGTCTGTGTTTGTGTGCAGGTGAGAAGATGAAGCTGAGCCTGGCAGCAGAGGAGGTGGCGCTGTTCTTTGCCCAGATGTTGGACCACGAATACACAACCAAGAAGGTGTTTCGTGAGAACTTCTTCAGAGATTGGAGGAAGGTAAGACCAGACCGTGTGTGTGTGTGTGTGTCTCCTCTCTATAGAGGACACCGAGCCTCAAAGCACATCATGCAGAATTAATTTTGCGGCGCTTAGTGCTCTTGAAAATACGATTTATGTGAAAGCATTGATATGCCAATCCAGACAACTGGCTTCCCTGCGTATGAACAAATCCAATTATGATGTTTTATTATAGCCAGAAAAGCCGTCCGTGCTCCGCTGCCCCCAGAGCCCGCCCACCGCCGGCTGCCAGGCAGCCTGACTGACTGACAGCGACAGATGGATGCTGTGTGTTTTATTGATATCTGATCGGTTCAGATCCAGTTCAGGTTTGGTGACTGGACGGGTTTATTGATCGTTAGCGATGAGCTGAGCTTCACGGCTTGTCTTGTTGACCTGTTGAGAGTGAAACCTGTTGATGAGATGCTGGTTGAATGTAAAGACGTTCAGCTGATTCAGCACCAAGCCCATCCATCATCATCATCCACGCTTGTCCCACTGGGTCGCCAGGGTTCTGGTCTCAGCACCAAACCTTTAAACAGGATCTTTGATTTAAAAAAATCACTTTTTGTAGGTTTTTGCGCTTCCATATGTGTCTCTTCTAGAAACGGTCTCGGCACTAAAAACGCCATCCAGACGTTTTCTGGCAATAAGTTCATGTTTTTGGTGTCCTACCTCGTTACCTAGCAACCCAAGTGGAGCTGCTGCATCCTGGATGTTCAGGAGGACCCTCTTCTTCTGCTTCTGGGTCTGACTCGGGGTCAAAGATGTACCGTTGTAGAATTGCATGCTGTTATTTTTACGTGTACAGGATGCAAGTTGGGGGCGTGGCCAGCTGCAGCTTATTTGCATAAAAGTGACAGAGACCCTAAAACGGCTCATCCTGAAAGGAGCTGGAAACAGGAAGGACTGAGGAGGTGAAATCTGATCATCTGAGGATGATGTGGTGCATAAAATGTAGCTAGCATGTTTATAACCCGTAGCTCTAACCTGACTGTTTAAACAGAAACATAATGGGACTGCAGGCAGAATGTGGACAGAACCTCTGGGTCGGAACTGCAGGTCCATTCAGAACCACGGTCATGTATGAAGCTGGAGCAGCTGAATACTTTCCCATGCAGCTCAGCAGTACTTCATGCATCACTGTCGTCAGTTACAGAATAATTTTATGTGTTAAGACTTTCATCAGTCTGGTTCCAGTTCAGGTGAGAAATCCCAGTTTCATGTTAACTGGTTTGTCGTCTGTTAGGAGATGACCCGTCAGGAGCGGTTAGTGATCACAGATCTGGAGAAGTGCGACTTCCGAGAACTCCACGCCTTCCATAAAGACAAGGTGGAAGCCAGGAAGGCTCTGAGCAAAGAGGAGAAGCAGGTAACGCTCCCCCTGCTCCTTCCCTGATCTCCTCTGGGAACACCGCCGTCGGTTTTCCACCTGTAAGCAACGCTCCGTCTGTACTGTGTCTTAGGCTCAGAAAGATGCCAATCAGAAGATCGTGGATAAATACGGCTACTGCCTGCTGGATAACCACAAAGAACGCATCGGGAATTTTAAGTTGGAGCCTCCAGGTCTGTTCCGAGGGAGAGGAGAGCATCCCAAGCAGGGAATGCTGAAGAAACGGATCCAACCGGAAGATATCATCATCAACTGTAGCAAGTGAGTGGGAGATGTTGTCAGGTGAGACCTGCAAACTTAAAAATCCAGGATGGTCAGAAAAAAGGTTTGATCTGGAAAGTATTCACTCGCTGAGGTTTCCAGGAAGTGAGTACTGGAAACTGAGGTTCCTCTCATTTCCAGTGAATTGCTGCGTTTCATTTCTAATCAGAAATTCTGAATCTCGGTTGAAAAATTCAGACTTTCTCTGGGAAACTGGGAGCAATTCAATCTTCTTCTAGTGATGACTTGTCAGGCCGAGTTTGTGTGTCAATATGGCCGCTCCTCTCATCAACAGAAGGAAAACTCGGTTATTTTACACTCATGTAAG